>JANAVB010005598.1:2135350-2187850 GCA_029216955.1 Iris pallida
TATATATATATTATATATATATATTAATATATATATATAATATATATATATATATAGATAAATGTGTGCGTATGTATATTACATATAGATGTGTGTGTGTTTATATACATATATAGGAGATAGATAGATTATATTAGATGTATATAGATAGATAGATAGATATATAGATATATATATCTAGATAGATTTTTGTTTGTGTGTGTGTGAGAGTGGTAGTGAGAGTGTGAGTGTGTGTGTGTTTGTGTGAGTGTGTGTAAGTGTTTAGTATTATTTAAATGTGTGTGTGTATATATATATATATATTCGATATATTATATATTATATATATATTATATATATATATAGATAATGTGTGTGCGTTTGTATATTTACATATAGATGTGTGTGTTTATATACATATATAGTGAGATAGATAGATACATATTAGATGATAGATAGATAGATATATATATTATATATATATATATATATATATATATATATATATATTATATATAATATATATATATATATATATATATATAGAGAGATAGGAAGGAGATTGAGAGGGTGAGAGAGTAGAAGAAGATGAAGGAATAAGAAGTAGCAGCTGCAACAGCAGTATTCAGCAGTGGCAGCAGCAATAGGCAGCTGCAGCAGCAGCATTTGCAGCCTAGCAGCAGCAGCAGCAGTGCCTAGCAGCATCAGCAGCAGTGCTTAGCAGTTGCAAGAGCAGCCCCCCCTTTAAGCCCCTCTATAAACCCCCCCTATGTATATATATATATATATATATATATATATATATATATATATAATGTGTGTGTGGTGTGTGTGTGTGTGTGAATATATATATATATATATATATATATATATATATATATATGTGTGTGTGTGTGTGTGTGTGTGTGAATATATATATAGGTAGATAGTTATATAGTTAGATAGATGAATAGAATAAGAAGTTAAAAGAAAATAAGAGGAAGAGAATTAAAAGGAAAGAATGAGAGGAAGTTAGGAAGGGAATTAGAATAGGAAAGAATGAGAAGAAGTTAGGAAGAGAATTAGAAGAGGAAGGATTAAGAAGAAGAATTAGAATAGGAGGAGAATGAGAGAAATGAGATTAGGAATTAGAAGAAGATTAGAAGAGAATGAGAGAAATGAGATTAGGAATTAGAAGAAGGATAAGGAGAATAGGAAAATTAGAAAGGTTGAGAGGGAATAGGTTTTGGTGAGAGGGTGAAATCGAGCTTCGAGTGTCGGAACGCGATGAAACTTGGAGGAGACTTAGATTATGGGAATTAGACTTTGCGGGTAGGCTCCCGAGTTGAAATCGGGATTTTAGGACGACGGTATCGCGCCGTACCATTGCGTAGTTTGAGATATTCAAGATATCGGCAATAGGCCGTAAAATGGACTAGACGTCCACTCTACCTAGGGATCTTGGTAGGTAACGAATGTATAGGCTAGTATCCTACTACCCTAGGGAGCACGGGTCGAAATACCAAGCGTAGGTAGGCTAACTTGGTATTTGCCTAGGCTAGAAATTTACCTTTGTGAAGGGTAAATTAGGATATTGGCCTACGGCCAAGATTTGAGTTTTCGAAGTCGAAGATGGACTTGGATATGGGTTTTAAGGGTTGGTAATGATTAGAAATAGTCGCCTAGACCTAGTCTTGACCTTGGTTGACCACGGTTGACTTTTTAGACCAAAAGTCAACTATGGGTCAACACTTTACCCAATTTAGTCCCAAATTCATTAAACTTGAGCAGTTGACCAAAAGTCAACTATTAGTCACCATTGACCTAGGGTTGACCTAGGGTTGATCAAGAGTTGACCAGAGTTGACTCATTGACCAAAAGTCAACTGTAAGTCAACTTTTGACCTAGTTTGATTCGGATTGACTTTCAATATTCTCCTATGACCAAGGTTGACCTAACTAGACTTGTCTTGACCTAGAATGACTTATTATGATTTAATTTGATTTGACTTTACTTTCTAAACATAGTATTGATACGTCTTGTTCTCTATAGGTCCTCGAGACGCTGTATTGGGTCCAGTTGACATATCATATCATATTACAGGCGAGTACATTCTCTGACACTTTTCCAATTTACGATGATTGTTATAATTCATGTAATTAGTGTAGATATGCTTGTTCTCGACACATTGGTCACACGGGTTCGTATTCATGGATCCCGACATGAGGTGTTATTCCTTGTTGTCTTGGTATGTCTTGTGCAAGCCCCCTTGTAGTTCTTGTGCAGTACATGGACGCTGATTCTCGAGGAGACTTGCTCCCTTCTCGTAGAATCCCGCAGTCGTGACATGTCTTGTTTGGATCCACTCTACCAGTCGGGAACGAGAGCACTAGTATAGATATGTGGTCATTATTCGCCTTGTTTATTCTTGTAGACCTTGAATGATAGCCAATCCTACACTCTACGTATGATTGGCCTGATCATTAGACCTTGTGCAGACCCAAGCCGGCCACATATCGAAGCTAGTACTGACACACCTAGATATATGATTCTTGATTCTTGTACATGCCATGATCAGTTTACTTGCCTTGTTCTAGCTCTAGATTTACAGCTTACCATGCCATGATACTCACATGTACATTCCATGATTTCTTGTGTATACTCTCTATTTACAGTTTATAGCTTTTGTCATATCTTGTGAACTGTTGTTAGTTGATTGTACTCAGTTCCATCCTGACTGGATATGTTGACAAAATATTACAGACTGCTGATGAGGGGGATTACAGTACCTACTACGGTCCGGATGACGTAGTGGGCTTAGACTTGGAGACCCTGGTCCAGCAGGGCTTAGCTCCGCCTGACGAGACTTTACCTATTGCTTAGTTAGAGTTATTTGTACTGGACCTTGTCTCCAGTTACTTTTGAGACTGTTATATTTTGGATTGTATTAGAGACTTGGACTTGGACTTGTATATTCTTTGTATTGGACTTGACAGGTTATATTTTATCGTCTTGTTGTCTTTATTTTTCAGTCTTTACTTTATTATCTTAGATTTGTGATTGAGCACTCATATATATTCATTGCTTGTCCTCCGTTCGGAGTTGACCATATTCTCGACAGGTTTTTGATATATATATAAACTGTTGTTAGAGTAGAAAACCTACAGCGTTCTACGCCGTTTTTACGGTGAGGGCTGGGCGTTGTCACGTACACGTGCCCTTATCGCGGGTGCGGGTCGTGACATATTATGTATCTTGCTATGTCCTCTGAGGACCTGATGATCTCCTCAGGTTTAGCGGTTGCATGGAGTTAGCTAGTAGTTCTGGGTGGCAGACGTGATGATACACTTGCGGGATTCAGGTATTGTTATTGTGTTTATTATCCGCTCGTGCTTTTCATTCCTTATCATGAGATATCCTGTTTCTTATTTCAGTTGTAGACTCTTGTTATCTTCCTTAGAGTCTTATCGGACATTTATGCTAGTGGGCTGCAGACCACGACCCATAGTGTTCATTCATGTTTCATATTCTTATTGTGGATTGAGATCTAGATTTGTTTGCCATGATTTGGCAGTATACCATAGCCTTGACAGCGTTTACGTATTCGAGTCGGGCTGGAGTCCGTTCGATACGTAGCTGGCTTGCTCACGAGCTCGTGTCCGAAAACCGGGTGCAGGTCGTGACAGGAGGGGCTTGTATGGCTGTTGTAATGATTAGGGTTAGGGTTTTAGATGAGTGGTTGAGGTTCTTCCACCCAATTTCTAGTCCTCCTATTGGTTCAATTAGTCCTAAGGCTTCTTTTTACAAATATCTCAAAGAGAAAATATCCTACTTAGGAATATCTAGATATTACTAACCTTGACATTTAGTAGAAATGTTCTAACCACGATTCTAACCTCAAGACTAATCTAGATTAGGTTAAGCTTCTAGGTTAGTCTCTAACAATTCAATTAGCATAATATTAATTAATCAAAATTCATTTTCATTAATAAGTCAAAAATGACCAAAATACCCTTAGGCTAAAAAGTTGTAATTAGTCATCCTAATCACATGACTAGGCTCCCTTGGTCATGGTTAGTCTCTAGGCTTAGCAAAACTAGGGTTTAACTAGTTAACCATCAAAATCACAATTCAATATTTTAAATAGTTTAAATTAATTAAAAATCACCAAAAAATCATAATGTAATATAAATATCATTAATAAATAATTATAATTACAAAAGTTCAAAATTACCCTCATTTTTGAAAACTGGGGTTGACAGTGCGCGTATGAAAATTGAGGACAGTATGCCCAAAAGGCAAGTAACTCAATGTGCAAAAAGTCTCGTACGTTACGTTGGACATCGCAAAAAAAAAGAGAGTGATATTAGCCCATATTATTTTCGGTGGTGCCATTAGTTATTTTCAAAATAACCTAGACTGAATTTCATACTAGCTTGTTTCCTTTAATAATAATACCTAATGAATCGAGGGGGGACCGAAAGACAAAACGTGGTTGAGGTGTACCCACCCCTCCCACTTTCCTACTGGAACCCCCCACCCCATGCTCCACTCCCCTCCCCACCACCCCCACCCCCTCCCCCCCCTCCCCCCGCGACAGGTTGTTTAGTATATTTTAAGAATTGAACCGATTAGCTTGTTCAACCGGTTGATCTGTGAATCGATAGCTTTTTCGGACATGTTCAATATTAACTCACTGTTTTTTCAAAAACCGATTATAAATGAATTTTTTGGTAAAAAAATTAGTGTCTAAAAGGAACTCGTTTGGATCAAGTTTTTGTATTTCTAGGAATAGGCTTTCAATTCCTTTCCCATGGGAAAGGAATTCAACATTCGCATACCCATGTTTGGTTAGGTTGGGAATAGGTATTTCAAAATTTTAAAAAATACAAAGGGATAGAAATATTAATTTATTTATTTTTTCTTTAATACCCTTTTATTAATTTTATGATGATTTACATGTTTGGAATAGAAGTTGAAAATTTAAAAATAAAAAGAGGGTATAACCAAAATAGCCAAACATCATTCCTAGGAAAGCAAATCTATTCCCGGGGGGCTTGGGAATAGCTTTCCTCCTAAGCTCCTCCTATTCCCTCCTCATTCCCAATCCTAAACATACCAAACATGTGTAAGGAATACAAAATATATTTTCAAGTCACAAAAACTTGAACCAAACGCCCTCTTAGGTTAATCCAATAGTTGAACAAACCGGTTGAACCTGTTTGATCCGACTCAATGTTCTGTTCGGTCGATGTCC
The DNA here is from genome assembly GCA_029216955.1 of Iris pallida. Taxonomy (NCBI): domain Eukaryota; kingdom Viridiplantae; phylum Streptophyta; class Magnoliopsida; order Asparagales; family Iridaceae; genus Iris; species Iris pallida. The sequence continues at coordinate 2,140,566 of JANAVB010005598.1, forward strand.
AATCAGATTTTTCTAAAATACTGCTTGTATGTGGCTAGATGTCCGGTTCGAATTTTAAAACACTTCGTATGTGGCTAATTGGTAGAGCAATGAGAATTTGTTGTGAATTTTAACATGAGTAATGCTACAGTTACAATCCACTTACAACCACTCACCCATTTGCTGACATGTGGGCCATGGCCCACATGTCAGCAAATGGGTGAGTGGTTGTAAGCATTTGGTAGTAGACTTAGCATTATTGTTTTAACACTAGGGCCCACATGTCAGCAAATGGGTGAGTGGTTGTAAGCATTTGGTAGTAGACTTAGCATTATTGTTTTAACACTAGGGCCAAGAAAAGATATATATGTATTTTTAATATATTAGTAGTCAGCCCAAGTTGATTTTCATTCAGTTAGGATACTCTTTTTTTTTTTAGGTGATTCAGTTAGGATACTTAAAAAACACTAATCCTACAAAAAAAAAAGTTGGTCTGAGTATAAGTATCTATCTACTATATAATAATAAGAAAAGTTTACTTTACCATAAAAAAAAAATTCGTCAAAATATATCATTACCTAGCTTTACTAATTAAAATTGTTCATTAAATTTAATAAGGACAGCTAGATAATTATGTATATAAAAAAGATAAATATAGTTTATTCTTCTGATATATTTTGATCTTTTCAAATACATAAAAAAATTAATGAAAAAAATGATCAAATACATACAACGCACTTAGTAGATTGTAAAGTGAATATATTTATATTGGTGTATGCTCCGATCATAATCCGACTCGTTGAAGGCTATATCTAAGCTATTTTCTTAGGCATAACAAATCTACCAAAATCTATAGATAATATTTTTGCTCTTTAATTTATTTTTGTATGACTCAATTTTCAATCGCCCAGCGACTTGAGTTTTTTAAATATTCATCCCGTCCATGTTTCCCTTTCCTCGTTGCTTGTCCTCCTCCACCAACTTCGGGTAACCAAAAATGGAAAAGGGGAGTGTGGAAAGGAAGGAGCACAATGATGAGTTTAAGAATTTGCGTGGCAAAGGAGGAGAGTTCGGTTTCAGTCGAATCGAAATAGCCAAAATTAAATAAACTAAAATTTTAAAAATTAAAATCAAAATTAGTTAAAATCGAAAATTGAACCGAACCGAATAACCAATCGGTTTATTCAGTTGAAATATTTTTATTATTTAGGGGATCGAATCCGAAGTTAGAATTATAGTTAAAATATATTAAAAATTGTAATTTTTATACACGCATTTGTCGTATTTCAAAGTTACGTTCAACTTTAGACTAGTTATTAAATTATTCAACTTCAAAAAATATACATATAATTGTTATTTTTAATATATATATATTTTTAATCATAAAATATGAACAAAATTGAGGGTATTTACATAATTATACAAGTCTTATTCGGTTTTCAGTTTTGAATCGAATTCGTATAAAAAAAATTTCTATTTTCAAATTTGAAACTTAACCTAAATTATTTCAAACCGAATCGAATATCTTATTCGGTTCGATTAGGTTCGATTTTCGGTCCAAAATCGAATAATGCTCACCCCTAACTATAAGTCGCATAATTACACTTGTATGATCAAATAAAATTGTGAATCAAACTTGTTTGTCTATGCTGATTTAGTATTCTTATTTTTTTCATGAATTAATATAACCGTAATCATAGTATTATACAAACGCTTGTTATGATTCGATGGAGATCTGAGTAAATACCAAACACTGAATTTTGTCAACACATAATGGATGTATCATGTATGGATGGGGCTTAGGTCAAACCAGACACGATATAGATTATAGTTAATTATAGATTTATAGTATAGGTCACATTTGGTCCACAGAATTAGAATTTTGAAAAAAAAAGGTCTTTTTTTTTAATGCCAAAGAAAAGGATTATGAAAGAAAAATAATTTTAAGAAGAAATTAAAATATGGAAAGAAAAAAATGGTTCCCTAATGATTCGATTTTCCTTCCATTTTTTGGACTTTCCAAACACTATGAGTGCATTTGATTACAAGATAGAAAAATATGTTAAAATAAATTAATTGTACATGGTGCATTAATTACAAAGTAAAAAAATGTGAAAAATAAATTAATTTTATGGAATTATTTTATTAGGAAAAACATTTATGGAAAAATTCCACGAAATTAATTTAGGTGTTTGATTATCGTTATTTTTCATAAAAATTGATATTTTCCTATGGGCAGTGCCTGTCTTATTTTCCACAATTTTTGGAAAAAAAATGGAAAATGATAAATTTTTGAAAAATAATCCCGTGGAAAATATATGCTATCAAACACTATAATTAGTGGAAAATTTGTGATAGAAATATTTTCAATGAAAAAAAAAACTTAATCAAACATAGCCTATAAAATTATTTTATTAGGAAAATAATTTCATGGAAAAATTCCACGGAAATAATTGGATGTTTGACTTTCGTTATTTTTCACAGAAAATAGTTATTTTTCATGAAAATTGATATTTTTCTATGGGATGCATCGATTTTACTTTCCACCATTTTGGAGAAAAATATAGAAACAGATAGATTTTTGGAAAATAATTCCATAAAAAATAAACAATATCAAACACTACAATTGATGAAAAATTTGTGGTGAAAATATTTTCAATGAAAAAAAAAGCTCAATCAAACACAGCCTACGTAGATTCTAATTTTCCAAAGAAAGCAAAGAGCAAAAGAATTGATTTTCTTCCCTTTCCGCGAACCAAACTGGAATATTAGAAAGCTTATAATATGTTTATGGTATAGTATTTAAAGAGTAATGCAGAATGATTTTATCATTAACTATGTGTCTTCAACCAAATTTATTGAAATGACAGTAAAAAAAAAAAATTAACAGAAGAAACTATTAAAAACTAAAATCATTGGCTTCGCCCGGGTTCGAACCGGAGACCTTCAGTGTGTTAGACTGACGTGATAACCAACTACACCACAAAACCATTGTTGGATGGTCAGCTTGTCGCACATCTTTTATAACTTTCAGTGTAAATTTAAACATTATGTTAAATAAATTTCAGTATCAGCAATTTCAATGTCCATCGGAGCTTAAAAAAAAATGGAAATAAAATAAAAACCCTTTTTCAGGGGACGTTTCGACGATTTGGAGGTCGGATGTGGAAAAATTCTAGATTTGGGAGAGGTGGTTTGGATGCTGCCCTCCGAACTGGAGCTCGAATTTGGTTTGATTTGACAATTGTAGTTCCTGTCTACTTTTATTCATTTTCACTTCCTTATAATTAGTTATTAAAAAATTAATCAATTAATTAATTCACTTTTTTGGGTTATATTACTTATCGGTATTTAAATAAAAAAAAGTTAAATAATGGTTTTAGTAAATAATTATTAACTTTGTTAGCTTATATATATATATATATATATATATATATATATATATATATATGGAAAATTCTACAATACATCCGCTGGAAATGGATGTATCGATACATCCGAAATCTGGACCGTTGGATGTTAATCCAACGGTCCAGATTTAATTCAGATAAAATAATACATGAGACATCATTTAATGCTGATTTAGACTTTTGACCTGTTGGTAACTTGCTTTAGCAGGTCATTCTTCACTTTAATTTTTTCAATGAACACCCTAAATTAACTCATATTTACTCTCTCAAAAGTCCATCCAATTTAATCTGAACCTTTTTTTTGGTTACAGGCCATGGTAGTCGTGGTGGTGCTGGTGGTGGTGGAAAGAGAAACGGAGATGAAGAAGGAAATAAGAAACGGTTCGGATCGCGTCGAACGTCGTCGAGCACCCCTAGAACAACGAGGAGTACCAGCTGCGTCGAGAAGAATCGGTCCGCTTCGTGTCGGAAGTCGTCGAGGCCTCCTCGAACAAGGAGAAGTACCAGCGGCGCCGCTCTAATTTTACTGCCCATGCCATTGTCTGAAATCTTATTTTTCATCTAATAATTTTATATTTTGTTAATAAAGCTACATGTCAAGGTGGTGGTGGTGAACTGAGGAAACCTGCTTCTGAGGTCGGGCGGATTATTTTTAACTTTTCTAAAGATAATATTTTTGAGGAGAATATTTTTTTGGACAGAGAATGGCCATTCTCTTTGCTTTTAACACGGAGAATGGCCATTCTCTTTGCTTTTAATACGGCGAATGGACGGAGAATGGTACATTTAGGACGGAGAATGGTACATTTAGGACGGAGAATGGTACATTTAGGACGGAGAATACAGCGAATGGCCATTCTCTTTGCTTTTAATATGGCGAATGGTCGGTGAATACGGCGAATGGACAGAGAATGACCATTCTCTTTGCTTTTAATATGGCGAATGGACGGTGAATACGGCGAATGGACGGAGAATGGCCATTCTCTTTGCTTTTAATACGGCGAATGGACGGAGAATGGTACATTTAGGACGGAGAATGGACGGAGAATACGGCGAATGGCCATTCTCTTTGCTTTTAATACGGCGAATGGACGGTGAATACGGCGAATGGACGGGGAATGGCCATTCTCTTTGCTTTTAACACGGAGAATGGCTATTCTCTTTGCTTTTAATACGGCGAATGGACGGAGAATGGTACATTTAGGACGGAGAATGGTACATTTAGGAAGCCGACAAAAGCTCGTTCTCTCAAATCTCTTCTTTGTGTAAATTAAATCCAAGGAGGACACAATTCCTAATTTTAGTTATTGCTTAGCAGAGTCTGCTTAGTTGTTGTAAAATTGTGGTGTTGCTTCTGTGACACTTTCATCTTTAATCTCATGTTTTCTATGAATATGTGTTCTGTTTGATTTTGATTTAGTAATCTTTCTGTAATTAGTTTTTTTTGTTTCATCTAACAATTTAATATTTTTGTTATAAATCTACAGGACATGGTGGTGGTGGAAGGAGAAACGGAGATGAAGAAGAAAAGAAGAAGAAGTTCCGGTTCGCGGCGGACTTCGTCGATTTTCTCAATCAAGCGGAATTAAACCTCTTATAGAGTTCCTTAATTGAAGTTGATCACGATAACCTTTTGTAATTTTCAAACGGATAGTAGAATCTTCCTCGAGCCCTCCTCAATCAAACGGCTAGTAGAATCTTCCTCGAGCCCTCCTTAATCAAACGGCTAGTAGATTGTTTGCTAGTCTCGAAATTTATTTGTCTTTCCATCTTCCTCACTTTTTGTACTTCTCTCTTGCTATATATACAGTAGTTTTCTTGTTTCATAGTACTATTATTCATTCTGAAATACATAGAATAGTTTTCTAAAATATAATAGTTTTCTTGTTCTCAAGATGTCTACTCGTGTGGGGGGAAATGTAGAAGACGTAGAAGATTGGATGCCAAATCCAAATGAAACCTTCATTCCGCGTTTGTTGCGCAAGATTGAAGAACATCTGTCGACGATTTCAGCTGATGTTGCAAAGATAAAAATTGAACAAATGAAGTTATCTCGGCGTTTGGAGAAGATTGAAGAATCTCCAGCTTTGAAGGAGGCATCTTCATCTGGAGCATTTAATAATGTGAAGGTGGTTTCCGTTGTATCTTCTTCCGAAAAGGAGGACGTGGAGCTACAGTCTCGTAGTAAAGCATTGGACCAATTTCTCGCATTGGACGCTATAGAAGAAGAAGAAACTGACTTTAGCAGTCCTTCTAAAAGAATGCATAGAAATTTACATCCGGTCACACCATCCAAAAATTTAATAAGGGGTTCAACCTCGAAGCCTAGCAATTGTACTAGTGCTTCTTCGAGATATTACGACTATATTTTTGCAGATGATAGACCTGACGAGTAAGTAATATGAGTTTTGATTTAATTCCAACAGTTTTTTTCTCCTAATTTATTCGTTTCTTTTCTTAGAGAAATAATATCATCTTGCAACAAAGTCTATGTGTCTCGGTGGGAGATGAAGACCTTAGCTCCTTTAACGAAAATTACCAATGGGTATGTATAGATAGTATATTTCTTCTTAGATGCCATCTATGTTTACTTCGATTCCATCGCTGACATTTTTAATGATTTATTCAGATTGTAGGTTTTGTCTCTGCTCTTCTCACCGCGGAGGAACGGAAAAGAACCTCCAATAAAGCTAATGTATGGTTTTTACCAATAAGGATGTCGGTGAGTGAGCATTTTATTCTTCAATGCATATGCATTAACAATTTTCTCGTTTGTTTGTCCTTCGTAATGTATTAATTGATGTGTATGTAGAAAGCCACGTTACCTCCATCCGTCAAAAGCCTCATGAATTATGGAAGAAGTTTAAATATTTTCAGGATTACATGGGATCTTTAAGCACTTGTAAAGAGGTATTAATGTATTTATGTTTAATTATTAATACTAATTTTCTGAAAATTTACTAATTTGTTTTACCTAATTATCCTGATTTAGATATACATACCCATTCATTTGGGCGAACACTATACTCTTGCAAGAGTTCTGGTTAAAAAAAGGACTGTTGAAATTTGGGACTCACTTGCATCTAAAGATGATCCGATTCAAAGCAGAACAGTTATAAAAGACATAGTAAGCTCATATTCAGCAATTTTTATGAATTGGGTACAAGATACGCGGTATACTAATACATATTATATTCTGGTAATTGTAGCTTTCAAATTTGGATATCTTTCTCGAAGAAGAGATTTTGAAGCTGAGAGATGCTAGGTTCAGCTTTTCTACTTTTGCAATAAAACGTCCTTCTTATGTTCCCCGCCAAGGCAATTTAGTTGATTGTGGAATTTTTGTAATTGCATTCATGAAAGATCGATGTAGCCTGGACTACCGTTCTATCGATGTAAGTATGAAAATATATCGTCAAAAACTTCAACTTTTTAGAGCAATATTTTTGATGTTATGTTTGTTATATGCAGTTTGATGCGGAAAAGGAAAGACGCAAAGTTGCTGAATGGATTACAACTTCAGAGCACAATGAAGAGCTAAAAAAGAAGTCCAATCTGATTGAATATGGAAGACGATGATTTTTTTTTCTTCTTCTTTTATATCTAATGTATGGAAACCCCTAATGTAATATGTTCATTTGTTTTGTTGAGTTGTAATGACATTTTTGCCAAACGGCTTCAATTCTTTTGATTAAGCAGAATCATTTCTGTCCTTCAAATTAATATAATTAAGCAGAAAGGAGTCTTTTGCCCTTCCATCGAATGACATTTTTGCCCTTCTAATTAATTCAAAACACCCCCGAACCCTTTTATTAAAAAAAGAAAAGGAAAAAAGAAAACCGTTTCGGAGCTTCCTCTTCTTCCATAATCCACTCTGTACTCAAACCTAGGTCATTCTCCTCCAAAATCTTCAAACCTTCCTCCCCATTCGCAATATTCACACCATGTCGGCATCAGCGGCAGAATCATCACCGGCAGCATCAGCAATTAGAGAAGATGCACCAGTTACATAAAATCCAAAAGCGATAGACGGAGAACAACGGAAACCCTATTCTAAGAAAGTTGCACAAAGGAAAAAGGAAAAAGCTGCTAAACAAAAAGAAGTGCAAGAAGAAGTGCAAACAGAAGGTATAACTTTGATTTTATGTTCGCAAATTCTGTATATATTACAAGGAAAATGACATTCTCTGTCATAAAACGCATTTGAATGTTAAATTCTATTCGCCGTTTAATTTGGAACGGAGAATGGAATTCTCCGTCTAACTTGAAACGGAGAATGCCGTTCCCAGTGTTAAAACCCATAAGAATGGCCATTCTTCGACCTAATTTTTTATTTTTTTTTTGTTTTGCAGAAAGAAAATCTGTCAGGAATAAGGATTCAAGACTTTTTCGTTCTACCTTCAAGCCAATGCTAAATCTTATGGAGGAGGTCAATCGAGATGTTGGCCGTTTACCTGAGCCAGTTATTGGTTCCTTGAAGAATACCGGTTTCTGGAATTTTGTCGAGATTTTCTACCAAAATAGAGTCCACGTCTCCGAAGTGGCGAAGGTAACGGAAGGGCTTGAGAATTTAATTGCAAGTTACACAGAAGAAGAAGATGGCGTCGGGTGCTTTGAATTGAGCACCACTGTTAAAATCGCGCCAAGCGTCAAGGATATGGCAGTCATATTCGGTCTACCGCTGAATGAAGAAAGCGTTGATGATGTTTCTTACAGAAGATTGATAAAGGAAAAAACAACAGCAGCCCACACCACCAGCATCATTGAGCCTGTGTAGAGATCATTTCACAAGATTGCTGGCTAATACTAAGGGCAAACACTCAGAAGTCACGAATAAGGAAGTGAGAGACAAGTTCTTTGATTTGTTACGACGGCTTCGTGGCGGAGATAACGCTGTTAATCCAGATGATTTGGCCAAGCTAATAATCTTCCACTTGTGCCAAACAGTATTCTTCACAAAGTCTGGCGGTTCAAATTTACCGTACAGATTCTTGGCCTTGGTAGACAGTGTGGACGTCATCAACAGTATATGCTGGCCAAGGTTAATCCTGGCATATGTAATGGATAGCATAAAGAGGAGTAGAAGCAAAACTGAACATGGGGATTACTCAATGGCTTTCCACAAATTGGAAGGTTGCACAATATACTTCCTCTATTGGTTTGCAGAACATAGTAAATTTGTGGAAAGGAAGTTCGCCCCACTTCCTGATTACCCAAGATTTTTCACATGGAATGGGTACGAAATCTCAAACTTCCTCAAGGCCGAATATCACAACAAAATGAGATCCAAGATGATATTGGAAGATCTGGTTATACCTGTTGGGGAAGAAGAAGGGCACAAAGAAGATGAGCCACCTATAGAAGAAGTTGAAAAAGAGGGAGAGGAAGAACACCAAGAAGCAGGTGGGGATAATTTTGATGAACAACGAATACCACAACATTATGAAATAGACGCTGTGATGGACGACTCAGCAAAGGAATTGGAGGTTTTGAGAAGACATCATTCTGATATTCTTGCGCAGAATGAAGAACTCAAAGAAAAGTTGAAAGAGATGCAGGCACAAGGAGCGCAGTTACGTGCAGCCAACTTTGAGAACGAGAAACTCAAAGAAAAATTGAAAGAGCTCGAGGCAGAAGAAGAGCAACAACGTGCAGTCAACGTTGTGATGGAGAGCTCTGTGCATGAACTGGAGGATTTGAGAAGACATCATTCTGATATTCTTGCGCAGAATGAAGAACTCAAAGAAAATTTAAAAGAGATGGAGGCACAAGGAGCGCAGTTACGTGCAACCAACCTTGAGAACGAGAAACTCAAAAAAAAGCTGAAAGAGCTCGAGGCACAAGAAGCACAACAACGTGCAGTCAACGTTGTGATGGAGGGCTCTGTGCATGAACTGGAGGATTTGAGAAAGCAAAATTCTGTTCTTAAATCAGATCTATATGCACAAGGTAAAATCTTTTCTATTTCAAATTTCTGATTTGTAATCTTCCAGGAGAATGACTATTCTCCGTGTACTATAACACGGAGAATAGTCATTCTCCGTGTTATTTGAAACGGATAATTGATATTCTCTATCATTTCGATACTGGAAAGGTTATTCTCCGTGTAATTCCAAACGGAGAATTCTATTCTCCGTATTATATTATACGGAGAATGTCATTCTCCGTATTAGGTTTACATCATACATTTCATTGTTGTTTGTTTATTTCAGTGCGAACAACCAAACACTCAGAGAAACAAATGAATGGCTCGTTGAGGAGAAAAGAGAGCTTCAAAATAAAGTTGAATCGTTTAATATTGAAGCCAATGAAAAGGATGGGAAAATTAAAGATCTCGAAGCCATGGTTGTAGTACTTCAGAGTGAGGAGTTTCAAGCAGCTGCTGAACTTGCTGCTCTAAGAGAAGTCAGAAGAAGAGGAGGATCGGGGGAAAAGAGGTTAATAAAAAGCAATACAGTTGGAGAGGCTAATAAAAAGCGGAAGGTTAATGCCGCTCCGAAATCCCGAGAAGACGCCAAAATGGCTGAATTAAAGAAGAACCACGTCATTCTAAGGGAATGCGATGAACTCTTACTTTGAAAATATGCGGATGAAGAGCTGAAGAAACAATACATCAACATCGTAATTCCCAGAAAGAATTCTCCAAAGTATGTATTCTGAACCCTTTTTTTCGTTCGTTTTTTCTAGACTTTTTTCACAATTATGTAATGAGAATCTATCTTTATTAATTTAATCTAAACTAAATTTATGTGCAGTGATATGGTATACGAATTTTTTCCAGAAAAGGGTGAAAATGGAGTTTCAGTCCAGCTGTCGGCAGTAGACATGCAAGACATACTCAACTATGACGACATGGAGGCTGGCATACTGGACATAATAATAAGGAAGCTGAGAGAAATTCAAGGCAGTAAAAGGTGTGCCCCGTCTAGTTCGAAGGAGGTTCCATTGATCCAGAAAAAAAAGCCGGCGTCCCAATCACATAAGTGGTCTGCATTCATGACGGCCCACACATTGGTAAGAATTCAAACAGAAAAATCCATATTCATGTGTAAACCGATGAAAAATGACAGAAAAAAATTACTCATGATATTGTGTATTGTTTTTGGGAAACAGACCATCGTTCAACGTGCCAATGAACAAAACGCAAAACCCGGCGCCTTTGAAGACATCCAAACAGATTTATTAGACTTCGTCATGGGTTTGGAGGACGACATAGAGTTGCTATTCATCCCACTCTTTAATACATACATCAAATACTATACTCTGCTCACATTCAACTTTATCTCCTACGACTGGACACACTACAACTCCTTGAGGCAAAACACGTACGATACGTGCAAGGTGGATGCAGAATTAATGAAGAAAACTTAGAGCCTATCGTCAGGAGAAAAGTTGATATGATGAGGGAGAGATGCCCGGCGAAGAAGGAGTATGAGAGCAAAGTGCTGAATTGTTCTCTAAATTGCCACAACAACGGGCACCCAACTGCCTCTTGTACACGGCGTATTATATGAATATGTTGACGACTCCTTCCTTCGAAATACCGGGAGGAAATGACAATGAAACTCACCAGAAGATTACAAAGATGAGGTTGTCAGGGGCTAAGGAGTTGCTTTCAAGTAAATATGTAAAACGAACCTAGCAATGACATTGTAAAACAACAATGTAATTATGATGTAATTGGGCAAGGAACTTCTGTCTTTTATAAGCTCTGCTTTTATAATATAATCATTTTTGAATTACATTTACATTGTCAAAACTACGAAAAGTTTGACTTTTATTTACATATGAAACAACTCGAACTCATGCGCCAAAAGGGCAGTCATTTTATAATAAGATCTCCCAAATTCTGCCATTTATTGGCAAAATTTAACAACTCGAACTCATGCGCCAAGCTACAGTCACTTTTATTGTCATTAATACCAATGAATCTGCCATTAATACCAATGAATTCTTCCATTTATATGCCATTTATTCCTAATGAATCTGCCCCTTCGGATTATATTTTCCGTTTTAGTTGGAACGGAGAATGGAATTCTCCGTTTACTTGAAACGGAGAATAACTTTACCGTTTAAATTAAATCGTTTGAGGATTCTATTCACCGTTTATTTCGGAACGGATAACAACATTCTCCGTCTGTCTTGAACGGATAATAAACACATTAAAATGTTCATTCGCCATTTTTATTTAAACGGAGAATGACGTTCTCCGTGTCTTTCGAAACGTAGAATGTTATTCTCCGTTTAGTTTGAAAAAGAGAATGAAGATGAGCTTGATGAGAATATAACGAGGTTGGTATGGACTAAGAAGACTACAATGATGAGGTTGGTATGGGCTAAGAATTAGATTTCAAGAGAACTTCTGTCTTTTATAATGTCTGCTCTGTTGTCTTTTATAATAAAATCCTTTTTGAGTTAAATTTACATTGTGAAAACCACGAAAACTTTGACTTTTTGAGTTAAATTTACATTATGAAAGTCTGAAATACTACATAAAATCCTACTATCAAGAAAAAAGTTGAATGTCAGCTGCGTGCGGGCATCGCAGAGCAATGGAACTCCTTCAGGCAAAGAAATTCCTTGAGGCAGTGAGTTCCTTTGCCTCAGTGAGTTCCTTTGCTCGGAGGATGCACGATGAAGTGACTTGCCTCAAGGAGTCATCCTACGGTTCCTATGCTCTGACGATGCACGATGAATACCATCTACCACGCGGACACGAACTAAAAGACGACAGAGAACAACACTCATCACAGTTGAAGGTTTCAATTGGATTCCTTGAGGCAAATCACTTCATCGTGCATCGTCAGAGCAATGGAACTCCCTGAACAAAGGAACTCCGTGCATAGTCAGAGCAATGGAACTCCATAAACAAAGGAACTCCGTGCATAGTCAGAGCGAATCAAAGTGCGAGCGCAATAAATCCAAACCCACACTCTGTCGGAGCGCTCGCACTTTGATTCGCTCTGACTATGCACGAAGTTCCTTTGTTCATGGAGTTCCATTGCTCTGACTATGCACGGAGTTCCTTTGTTCAGGGAGTTTCATTGCTCTGACGATGCACGATGAAGTGATTTGCCTCAAGGAATTCAATTGAAAGCTTCATCTGTGAGGAGTGTTGTTCTCTGTCGTCTTTCAGTTCGTGTCCACGTGGTAGATGGTATTCATCGTGCATCGTCAGCACATAGGAACCGTTGGATGATTCCTTGAGGCAAGTCACTTCATCGTGAATCCTCCGAGCAAAGGAACTCACTGAGGCAAAGGAACTCACTGCCTCAAGGAATTCCTTGAGGCAGAGCACCGTGCAAAGCCATCCTTCTTCAACAAGGAATATGTCGAAGAAATAGACTTCTGGCTGGCGCATCGACAGAGCGTGGAACGATAATAAACTCTAAACCCAAGCACATCTCAGTCTTCTGAAGGACTTCACCACCTTGTATCGTCGGACCAATGGAACATGTTGAAGAAATGAACTCCTGGCGGCAAAGGAACACCGTGCATAGTCCGAGCCAATCAACGTGCGGGCGCTTCGACAGAGCGTGGGTTGGCAATAAATCCAAACCCAGGCACATCTCAGTCTTCTGAAGGACTTCACCACCAAAGCTTCTTCGAACGAGGAGATCGACAACCAAGAGAAAAGAGTCTTGCCAAGGCGGGGGATCGGTAGAGTCCATCTCCATAAGAAAAGCTATGTGAGACAAGAACAAACTCTCTCTACACTACTGCCATTTATAGGCATGGAACAACTCGGACTCATGCGCCAAAAAGGCAGCCTCTTCGAATTCAATTCAATTAATTTCCATCAATACCAATGCATCTGCCCCTTCTCAATTAAAGCTAAGTAAGACTAGAACAAACTCTTCCAACTACGACCATTTATATGCCATTAATACCAATGAATCTGCCCCTTCGAATTCTGCCAACTTTGATACACCCTACTGTATCAAAGTTTTTTTCTTGATACAGTAGGCGGTATCAAAGTTTTGATACCCCCTATGTATGACATGTGGGCCCTTCCTGCTTTATAAAATGTGTACACATATATATATATACATAAATTTTAATAGGGCCCACAAATCTCTTTTTCTAACAAAACTCTTTTCAAAGTTTTGATACCCCTATGTATGACATGTGGTCCCCTCTTGCTTTGTAAAACGTGTAAACATATATATATACACATAAATTTTGAGATGGCCCACATGTCATACATAGGCTCCTGTATCAAAGTTTTTTCCCTTTTAAATGGGCCCTATACATAACTTACAAAAAAAGTATAAATAAAACAAAATTTTGTTATAGTCAAGATTTGAACCAATGACCTCTTGAATACAAGTCTAGCATTGTAACCACGACACCACAATAGCATTCTCCGTGTTTTATTAAACGGAGAATAGCATTCTCCGTTTTGAATTACACGGAGAATAGCATTTCCAGTGTTAAAAACACATTAGAATGTTCATTCTCCGTTTTAATTTAAAACGGAGAATGATATTTGCCGTTTATTTTGGAACGGAGAACGGTATTCTCCGTTTATTTTGAAACGGAGAATAAGATTTCCAGTGTTAAAAACACATTAGAATGTTCATTCTCCGTTTTAATTTGAAACGGAGAATGAAATTCACCGTATCTTTTGAAATGGAGAATGTTATTCTCCGTTTTGAACTGCACGGAGAACATATTTGCTCATTGTCACTATTTCGCTTCATTTTATTCCATTTGCTCATTGTCACTATTTCGCTTTCGTACTTTACAATTACGATAATCGTGACCCGATTTTTTACAAAATCTACATACTCTAGGCTTCGGGATAGGATTACTTTCTATAGGCTGGCTTGATTTCCCTTGAGAAGGCCTTCCTTTTGTTGCTACCGGATTTCGCTCTTTTAAAGCTTCATGCACTCCATGAACTGCATCAGCTACCATTTGTTCTTCTTCGCCAATATCGGTCACCATTTCTTTCAACTCCATCAGAACAGACGACATCAAATCTGTTCCCCTCTCTTGAATTTTGCTTGATTTCTTACAATAGTATGTAAACAGATTACATTGTTCATTAATAGAACCATACCTTCTGCTCTCAATAATGTCTGGGTGGATGAATCTTCTTTCTGAGCCAGGTCCGGAGAGATAACTCTCTTTGCAATCCTTGAGCCAACGAGATTTTATCAAGTTCTTTGGTATATCTCTAATTTGCAATCTCTTCATTGCTGAAAAAATATGCCTACAAGGAATTCCCTTGGTCTCCATCCACATGCATTCACATTTTATGATGTTGTCGGCCGGATGAAATGTAACCTTCCGGTTGACACTGTTTGGCGACAAATACTTTTGGACAGTACAAACTTCTGCCTCTCTTACGATGTGATGATGGGGAACAGTATATGCATCAGAACGTGTGATTTCCTTCCTTACATCTATAAACACAATTTTAGTGTAAATTGCGGCAAATTTACCTTCTATTACGGCCATGCTAGTTTGATTCACAACTGGTGTTGAGAATTTATCATTGACATGCTTACCCATCTGGTCGTAACGTAAGGCCGCCAAACCGTGGTCACAATTTTGAAGGGCCTTCCAAAGTGGCAGCTTCTCATTCAAAACCTTTCCAAAATGCGTTCATAGATTCACATCTATTTGTTGCAGTAGAATCGCCAAAATAATTACCACGTAGGAATGTGTCCGCCCATCGCTCTCTCGTTTTGTACAATGTAGTGGTCCACTCATTGTTTTCTAAATTATAATCTGTTAGCATCTGCTACCAACGGTTTTCAAATTCTTCGACTAAATAGTACCTGTTTAAAAAACATGGACATTAACTAAAGTTGTGATATTGTAACAACAACATACTTCAAAGTAAAGTAGCAAGTGTGCTATGTACCTTTTAATCAGAAGACTCAGTTTATTGTGAAAACCCTCTCGGTGTACATGTTTGGCAGCATTGTTAAGGATATGCCATGAGCACGTTCGATGAACTACGCTGGGCATTAAATCCTCAATTGCTTTATTCATGGATCTGCAACCATCCGTGAGAACTGTCACTGGTAATTTGCCATTCATACACTCTAGGAATTTTTCCAGAACCCAAGAATAAGTCTCCGCAGTCTCATTATGGATCATTGCAAACCCAAATACACAAGTCATCGCATGATTGTTTGTACCCACTAGAACCACCAACGGCATTTGACTTCTATTTGTTTTATATGTAGAATCGAATGCTAGTGAATCTCCAAATAATTCGTAATCGAATCGACAAGAACCGTCAGCCCAAAAGAGATGGGTCAATCTGAAATCTTCGTCTACCTTGTAGTCGTAGAAGAAATCTGGATCAATGTTCTCCTTTGATTGAAGAAATGTAAGTGTTGTCGAAGCATGAACATCGTCGAGTGCTCTACTATCTTGAGCTAGAGCGATGTATAAATCCTTTCTCGTCCATCCAACATTATCCCAGCCACCTTTCTTCTGGACAAGTAAATTCCATATCTCTCCAGTCCCCATCCCTGATTGCTTCATAATCTTAATTTCTTCCAACTCTGCGGGTGTTATATTACGATGGGATCTCAAAAAAGCTGATTCATAATTATTCGCCAGGTTATGGTTGTGATGTACATGAAAATTTTTGACGAACCACATCTTTATTTTATGGGTGTACCCAATACAAAAAATTGCTTTACAACCACTTCTGCTTTCACTTCTTGGCTCACGAACCCTGTTTGGAGCTTCCTTGTATTTCTTGTGTCTGAATCCCGCATTCGAACAACACCAACTACGGATCGTCACCATACCAGATTTGTTTTTCTTTACCTCGTTCTTTCTAATACTGAAATCATATGCTTTTGAATAAATCCGGTAGAATGTCCCTGCTTCTTCAATAGAGTTGAACTGTAGGCCAACAATATCTTCTTCTAAGAGCATGGTTGGATCTTTATTAATGTTGGCAGATTGCAATATTTTTTTTATCGTCGCTGCATCGAAATCCAATGGAGATTCATCGTCGTCCCTAAGAACAGAATAAAACAAAATAAACATGAAAAATAGATGTAAAAATATAATACATTTCTTAAATCCATTAGAAAGGGTGATGCGAAATAACATTTCGTTGTTTGAGTTGATGTCTTCATCTTGTTCTTTACTGTCTCCTAAGCTAACATCTTCCAAACTTTGCTCATCATCCAAATCATCTGACAGTCCTCTTGAAAGAAGGCTTTCTTCATCGACTAAATCTTCCACACGACGATCACTTTCTCCATGTGACGTCGACATTGAAGAAAATAGAGTGTGTTAGAAACCAGCAGAAGAAACGAAGGACAAGAAACAATACAACAAGAAAGAGTAATGATATTATCGTACCTCCAAATTGCCCATCTATATATAGCCCTCCCATCCGATGTGGCATGTTAAATAAATGAGCTTCTTAGCATTTTCCTAAATTAATAGTGTGTCATCTGACATGACTGATGACATGGCAAATTTTAATCCAAAAAGTTAACTACCCAATTTTTTCCATAATAATTTAACGTTAATATCAATGTTATTTTAATGTTAATATTAATTTATGTTAATATTAATGTTAAGGTTAATATTAATATTATTGTTAATGTTAACGATAATATTAATATTAATGTTAATGTTAATCTGGAATATTAACTTTAATGTTAATTTTTATTTTTAGTTTATTTAAAAAAAAATTGCCACGTCAGCTGCCAGATCAACATATCACGTCAGCTGCCACGTAAGGATGGACAGTTTAAAAGTGCAATTTGGAGGTACAAAAAGCATTATTCAGGAAGAAACAACTTCCAGCAAGGCAACAACACAACCTTTTCGTCTTCATTGTAACTCCGCCACGTGGCCCTCTTTTGATGGCTCATGAAAAATTTTGAGTGATTCTAGGAGCAAGCATAATTTTAAGGAAACAACTTCCAACAAAACAACTTTCTCGTCTTCTGGGTACATGTATTATTAAAATGTGTAGCTAATAACGCATGAGGAAGCATGCAACAACAATCTCCACGTGGCCCTCTTTTGTAGGATAACACATGCAGCAGCATTTAATGCTACGAAACCCTATTGTCTTGTTATGTACTGTGTATCCTATGTGGCATGAGGCAGAAGACAATAACTTGCATAGGCGGCTATATTCACAAATGACAATAAGTTTAAAAAGTCATCTCCAATGCAAAAAAGTATTGAGAAGACAATATAAAGTAATTTTTTACGACTTCCAAGACAACCTTTGCTCTTCTAATGATATGGTATCAGTGTTTATTATTAAATTGTGTAGAATAACGCATGCAGAGCATTTAATGCTACGGGACCTGTTGTGTTAAGGAACACAACATGTGAGAGAGAACCCGAGAGAGAGAGAGAAAGAGAGTGTGGGAGATGGGATAAAGAGGAAGGATCGAGTTGGCTTAGATTTTAAACTTAAAATTCAATTTTTGGTTATCATTACTAATAACTAGTTCGCACGTACGAGTTTAGACGAACACTAACCGAGCCCCGAGCAACGTGACATCAGCTAGCTAGGTTTCTAATACCGTGACATTCATGTTAATTTAAACATTTACAATATTATTGAAACTAATATGACTACTAAAATTAAAAATAGTTTTGGATTTAACATTTACTTCAAACTAGTTAAAGTTAAAATTGCATTCTTTTTTATTTAAAATGTAATTGAAACTACAATTAATACTAATATTCGCTTGTCCCGTAGTTTAAGTCGTATTTCCCTCGATGCTAGGCTTGACGTAGCCCTTGCTTGTCAAGTCATTGCACGAATACATTAGAAAAGAGTTTTGTTGGGCTATCGAAGTATAGCAAGCACCGTCCCGTGTCACGTGCATTTGTTAAGCAGTGAAAGAGTGTGAAGGCCACTGGCAATGTCAAGACATCACGGACTATAGCTGGGTTAGACGACGACCCTTTTGCTGCGGACCGAATCGGTCCCTTGGCCTAGAAATGGATTGGTTGAAGGAGCAATACACAAGAATAGACTGCCATAGCTGGGTTAGACGACGACCCTTGATTCTCGACAGGTTGTAATATCTAACTATTGTTAGATAGTAGAACTAGACAGCGTTCTATGTCGTTTCTGCGGTGTAGGCTGGGACGCTGTCACGCACTCATGCCCTTACTCCGGGTGCGGGTCGTGATAGGGTGCGCGAGAAAGGAACACTGTCGCTATCGATTCGGTCGGGACCGATAGGTCGGGATCGATTGACTCGATCGAACGGGAACGGTTTGAATTAAGATCCATTCTCTCGTCTGAAGTAACTCAAGGTGAGTGGCTGACCCTCCTCTTCTCGACCCCCTTCCTAGGTAAATCGATAATGTTGTTGCGAATGAAAGGATAAATGCAAGGGCACAAACACGGGAAAGGGATTGAGTTTTCAAAGATAAAGTAGGCTATGTCTTAATAACTAAAAGAAAAATATGTCTTCGCACGGTTATGGACTACTTGTCGACAACGTAGTTTCCTCGATCAGCACAGGTTTAGCGGGGACTTGCATCGGAGCTAGCTACTTGCGTTGAAAGGACCCCGATTAACAAAGCTATACGTCCAGGATGGTTCCAGAGAAGCCATTCCATAACGTGACAGCGTCCCAGCCTACACCGCAGAAACGACGTAGAATGCTGTATAGTTCTACTATCTAACAACAGTTATAATATCAAAACCTGTCGAGAACGGTCAACTCCAAATGGAGGACAAGCAATGTCAATATAATATACTCAATAAGCTATGATATTGTTGCGACCGTCCAGTGTAGGTATTTATATATGGTATTTATGGTGCACATCATCTTAATTCAACCGAGTAGTTCAAAGGAGAGAATTATGTATGGTATTTATGGTGCACATCATTAGGACGGGTTGCGACCGTCAAGTGTTGTGATAAGCTATGATATCAGTAAGTTTGGGATCCTTCGGATATTGGGCTAGCAACCCGTATCGAAGCGATCATAGTCTTACACATAAGGATGCCAAAGATGCATTACGGTGCGAACCGTCCATGGTCATTGCGTGATGACAGACCATGGTCATTGCTGCGACAGACCATGGAGAACTTGCATCAGCTAGCTATGGCAGCAGTGGAGAGAGGTGCACCGGCTACAGTTCAGGGAGCACCATGACTCCCTAGCAGATCACATATCGCTCTAATAATTCAAATCACATTTTACATTTATTGTCGTATCTTATATTCCAGTTCAGCTTTACTTTCTGTATTTCTCACCATGCTATGTTTCCATTACTCACATGCTCTACCTGCTTTTATACTATACCATGATGCATTACGGTGAGACTAAGTCGCCTATATCTTTGTCTTGTATTTTATTATAATGTCTCTTATAGTATTTGTCAATTCATATGGAACTGCTGTTGGTGTTTGTACTTGCTCATTTTTCTGACAGGATACCGTTGACATATTACAATTGTCTCGTGTAACTGATTGCCCGACCTATTATGGGGTCGAGTCTGATGGTGTAGACCCGGACTGTGGCTTATTAGTAGAGCCACTAGACTTTGCTCACCCTGAGTAGTGTAGCTTAGTTAGGTTTGTCTGGCCTACGAGCTAGCTAGTACTTTTTAGACTGTAGTAGTTTTTATATATTATGTGATTCTCTGGGTTGTTTGTGTATAGCTCTGGTCTTGTGTGGATCTTGGACTTATTTCATGTACTCATCATTCGTATTTTCCTTTTCATACTATCTACCTTAGTTTTACATTTGTGATTGAGACTGTATTGCTATGTCACCTCCATTCGGAGTGTATATACTATACAGGTACATTTATCTGTTTAGTTGTAGTATTTATAGATGACCTAGACAGCGTTCTACCGCCGAAGCTGCGGCGTAGGCTGGACGTAACCACGTACTCGTGTCCCTAATCAGGGTGCGGGTCATGACAGAAACACCGTGACCTTCATATAGATAGGGCCGGTGGGCTGAGATTAGCGCTGGGTGCAGGCGCAGGGCCTGCCACCCTTATGCATATGTTTAAGTTTACGGTTGGTTGGTTGAGTGAAATGATATGATTTCTTATGTAAAGTTCTAACCTTGTAGGCTAGGCGAAATGGGACATAGATGAGCACGATCACAATGTTTATGTTAAGATTATGTCTAACTGTATCTGCCGCAGGGACACGGTGGTGGACAAGTTCAGGATATGTTCGACTCGAGGCGGGGCTCGGCTTGGACGTCCAGATGCATGGAGTCCTTAGCGTTCAAGAGGAGCTACCGCATTGGCATTCGGACTTGCGACATGGAGATGTTCAGCCGAAGACTACTTGTTGGCTATAAAGAGACATAATGTATGGAATAATGTACTCCTTTGTGAGCTAGAGAGATCATGAGCGGTGTAGCCAATTGGCATGATGAGTTGGGCTATTCAGAGCCATTGTAACCTTTAGTTCATTATCAATAAAAGAGATTCTTGTTGTATACTACGTTTTCCTTCCGCTGCTTATGTTATCAATTTGAGCTATAAACACTATTGTGAATCTGTTATCTTGCCTTGCATGAGTGCAACTTCAGGCTCGTACGGCATCACGCTCCAGCGATGACGATGATTCGGGTGAAAACTTGATAATGATGAAGACGGTAACTCGGTCGACAAACGTAAGTATCGAGGTATGATCGAAATTTTTTACAGTAGCATTAATATTAAATCTACATTGGCTTTTCTGTTAATTTAAAATTTACAATATAATTAAAACTAATATTACGAAAATGCTATTTGCTCCCAAAAAATTTGGGTGATACCATCTTCCATTATGTGGCATATGACATGGTTGCTAACATGACAGCTGACATGGCAAAATTTAACAATAAAATTAGAACATTAATAGTAAATAAATAATTTAATATTAAATTAACATTGATTAATATTAACATTAATATTAACATTAACATTAACATTAGCATTAGCATTAACATTAATATTAATATTGACATTAACATTAACATTAAAAAAATTTGGGTAATTAATTTTTGGGGTTAAAATTTGCCATGTCAGCTGTTGTGTCATCTGCCATGTCATATGCCACATAATGGAAGATGGCATCACCCAAATATGTTGGGAGCCCAAACGACTAATTGCTAATATTAATACAGTGGCATTACCGTTATTTCCCAATAGATTCGTGACTTGTTCGGTCATACCCCTCCACGAGCGGGTTACATACACCCGCGTAAACGAGGGGTTAAATAGCCTTTTCCAAAGAAGAGAACCCATCCGACTAGAGAGAAACAAAGGAAAAAAGAAGAAGAACAGTCGCAATGGAGAGGAGCAAGATCAACTGCAGCGGATGGGCCGTCATCCCTACCGAGATTCTCTCGATGATACTGGTACTGTCGGGGATGCCGGCGGACGAGGTAATGTGCAACGTGGCCCTAGTTTGCCGTTCGTGGTGGAAGGCGCTCAACGGTCCCTTAGACTATTGGTCTAACGTCGACTTGGTACAGTGGTGCCGGAGGACCCAGCAAACCTCTGAGATTAGTTTGACCGTAATAAAGCTCGTGGCTCGCAGTGAGGGACATCTAGGGTCCCTCTCCGCGTACAAGCTCGACGAAGCAGCCTTCTCTTTTGCGTGTTTAAGGCCAGTGCAAAATTTTATTTGGTCTTATTCTAATACTTTATTTTTTCTATTACAAAATTTTACGTATATTTTTGTTAATTTCTATTGATGTTTTCCTATTTTTATAATACAGTGGGAAATTTCTAAGGGTGCTGCACATTCCGAAGTGCGACGTGAGTGATAAAACTTTCGTGAGACACTTGGAGTTTCTTCCTGTGCTGGAAGAACTCGACATTAGCTACTGCCTCTACATCACGTCGACTGGAATAATTTCTGTCGGAAATTATTATCGCCGTCTGGTCAAGCTGAGTAGGAACATGCCCCCTCCGAATTTCATGCTCAGGAACATGTTCGTGCTGGACACGAAAAACGAGACGGAGGAAAAAGCCGTGGCAGAATCGATGCCGCGTCTCGAGCACCTACATATGGGATTCGGCATGTTCAATGGAGACACGCTGCGATCTATCATATGCAACTGCAAGGGTCTTCGCCTGCTCGACATACGTGGGTGCTTCAACGTGATCTTCGACGACGAACTCTGGAAAATTTGTTATTCAATACAGACGTTTAAAAAACCCTTTGATAATGTAATCCCAGTACCAGGAGAACCTGTGTACGAGTGGTATAATGATTTAGATATGTTCTATCATTCCTGGGGTGAATGGTGAAAACATTAGCATGCATGCATGCATGCATTTCTTTATATATATTTTTCACTAGTCTACATACAAGATATTTTTATGAGTTCGATTCTCCATTTTGAGCAAATTTTACTTTTGTCAATACTAATTTTGTACATGATTATTTTTTTTATAAATAAAATGGACTGTGATATAATGACGCCTAAGACGGCTCACTTCTGAGATTTCGACATTTCCCAACACAGATTTTACCATTAATACAATATCTCAGTGTAATCATATCAAAGAGATTTCGCCATTTCCCAACACAGATTTTACCTTATTCAAAATGAATTCTGGCGGTGCAAATTCCACTCATATTAGTGGTATCAGTGCCATTCACCATAATTAATGGTGATCGATACGAAAACATTGGTTTCTTTTTCACAACCCTTTAAAATCTATTTACACAGCCAAACAGCCAAACTAATTCATCTTCACGAGCCTTCAAAACCAATTTATATAGATTCAAAACAAAACTAAACAACCAAACTATTTAAAATTCACAACCCTACGGAACATTCCTAAATGTACCATTCTCCGTCTTTTATGTACCATTCTCCGTCCTATATTGACCATTCTCCGTCCTGCATGTATCATTCTCCGTCCTACATTTACCATTCTCCGTCCTAAATGTACCATTAGCCGTCCTAAATGTACAATTCTCCGTCCAAAATGTACCATTCTTCGTGTTAGAGGAACGGAGAATGGCAATTAACAGCCAAACAACCAAACTAATTCATCTTCACGAGCCTTCAAAACCAATTTATATATATTCAAAATAAACCTAAACAGCCAAACTATTTAAAATTCACAACCCTACAGAACAGTCCTAAATGTACCATTCTCCGTCTTATATGTACCATTCTCCGTCCTATATGTATCATTCTCCGTCCTACCTCCGTCCTAAATGTACCATTCTCCGTCTTATATGGACCATTCTCCGTCCTACATGTATCATTCTCCGTCCTATATTTACCATTCTCTGTCCTAAATATACCATTCGCCGTCCTAAATGTACAATTTTCCGTCCTAGATGTACCATTCTCCGTGTTAGAGGAAAGGAGAATGGCCATTAACAGTCCCAAAAATTGTTCCATACTAAGTTAAAAAGCATATTAGCACCCAAAAAATGTTAACAATAGAAAAATTCTACAGAACCCAAACACCAGACTCGAACCTAGGCCTTCCATGTAAAAGCCAAACAACACAACCAACTAAGCCTGCAACTAACCCAAAAATCTGTCCTATATACACGTTTACAACCTTCACCCATTGCTGACATGCAATGGGTGAAGGTTGTAAGAGTGTATATCCCCAACTTCCAATAAGGAATAGGAAGAGTCGGTTTGGAACGTGTATATATATACATAGGGGTCCCCATTCATCTGAGTAGGTTGCACATTTAGCATGGCTCCAAAAAGATCATCTGGTTGGGAACCATTGCCAGAGTCTTCTTCCAGTCGTCGCCGAGCCTCTCCGTATGGAGCACCCTCTACGCCGCCTCCGGCCCATGACTGGCTGGCAGAGGCTGCGGACTTCCTGACCTCCTGCGGGTTGTCACTGGAGGTCATCGCTCGACCTCTTCATCCGGCGCCCAACTTTGACCTGTTGCCGATCACTCCGGAGGAACGGAATTCTCTGGAGAAGAGGGAAGCGTTTTGCCGTCTGTGCCATAGGGCGGGTGTGCGCACCCTGCAGGACTTTGCGGAGATCCTCCGCGAGGCCAGTGAGGGCTAGACTTTTTTTTTTTTTCATTTTTTACAGTTTTTTGTCCTCCTCTTGTATACTTCATCCGGAGAATGTTCCGGCGACGAAGCTGGGATTTAATGAAATATAATATTTTGTTAACTCAATTTGTTTTCGGCTACAATCAAACTTTTACAACCTTCTGACAACTTACACCGATTTGCTAACTATAGCATTGCTCTTTATAATTAAAAAAATCTTGTTACGTCAAATCCATATATCAGCGACAATATCCCCATCAATGACTTGTTACGTCATAGAATTGATTATGCTGCCAGCGTCAATCTTGCCGTCAAATCCATCTTAAATATGATTACAAAGTAAAATAGAGGACAACTTTGAGTGTTTCAATTTTACTCTTTTCGAGTACATAGTCTTCTTATTTTCAAAAATTTAATCAAATATTCGAAACATGAAAATATTGAGATTAAACTTCACATTCTTAAATATGTTGTCAATTTTTTTTTAAATAAACATGTTTCCACCATATTTTTTCTGCCAAATTTTTCAATAATTTATACGGAACACGTGGATATATACTAGTAATAATAGTAATAAATTTAATTTTGGAAAGTAGTTTTTAAAATTAGGGTCTCAAAATCCCAATGCTTTATGTAGTAATTTCACATGGATATATACTAGTAATAATAGTAATAAATTTAATTTTGGAAAGTAGTTTTTTAAATTTAATAGTAATAAATTCGTCCGTCTTATACTAGTAATAATAGTAATAAATTAATTTAAAACTCAAAACTATTCTAATTTTTTCCACTTCCCAAGGTCACATAAGACGGTCGAATTTTCCCTCTACTTCTCTCAAACCCTCTTCCTTCTCCCAAACCCTCTCCCAAACCCTCTTCTAATCAAAATGCCGCCGAAGAAACAACGACCGTCGTCGAAGGGGAAGAATCCACAAAGGGATGCGATACAGGCCCGAAGGGCAGAACTTGCAAGGGCGGCGAAAACCAAGATTATGGTCGCTAGGGCAGAGCCGAAAGGGCAGCGGCGGCGGCAGCGGCGGCGGCAGCAACGATGAAGGCGGAGGCGGCAGCCAAGCCACGTGCAAAAAAGGCTAAAAACACTCATTGCTCGACAAAGACCGAAAAATCTATCTTCGATACAGAGTCGTCGGAAGACTCAACTTATGAAGATCGAAGGCGTACTCAAGCGAAGGCTAAGGTGGCAATGGATACAGAGTCATCAGCGTACTCTGTGGATTTTGAATCCTCATCAGAAGAGGAAAATGAAGAGGAAAAGCAATCATCAAATAAGTCCCAGGTTGGAGAGGAGGTAAAAAAAATTTAAAGACTAAAAAACTAAGAAGATTTACATTAAATATTTCAAGAAAAAGGCTGTTATGCCTGAAAGATCAATTAAGATGGATGATGTCGAAGACGAAGCTTTCCTGGATATATTGAAATTCTATCAATTGGAGAAACTGAACAAATCCTGTCTTGAAAAAATCTCCCAAACAATAGTAAGAGAATTTTACTCAAATCTTCCGGCTGAAATTAAAGAAAAAGAAGAGGATCAACCACTGGTGTTTCTGAGAGGGAAACTGATTAGGGTAAATGCTGCTGTCATCAACGAATTTTATGGATTTGATCCAGTTTTTGAGTTTGATATGAAAGATATTGATAATGTATCCATGACGGATGCAATTCATGAGATTACCGGTGTTTCGATGGGTGCCAAGACCCCTCAAAATGTATACAAAGTTCAATTATCAACTTTGTATAAATTGTTGCATGCCTACGTATCTCAAACACTCAACCCTACTGGACATGAGTTTTCCATCCATCCCGAGAGAGTAAAATTTCTTTATTATATGGAGAAGAAAAAAAGGATGGATATAGGTTCCTACATGTTCAGTAGAATGATGCATCTCGTGGGAAAACCAACTGCAAGGACAGCTCTCCCTTTCGGAGGATTTGTATGCTCGATGGCTAATAAACATTCTGTCCCAAGCTTAACAGGGGATGTTTATATTAAAAACAAAGGCCCCATGAGAAAACTAACCTTCACTCGAATGTTTGGAAAACGGGCAGCAGCTGCAAGCAAACCATCAACATCTGGAAAACCATCAACTTATGGAATCAAAAACACTAAGGACAGGGTTGATGACCTATACAATTTTGTTGCTGCAAACTTTGAGAATGTCTTCAAAGAGATGAAGACTATATCCGACAACAAGAAATTGATTCTGGATAAGATTAACCAGATAGAGGTTGAATTTGCTGACCAAGAATAAGATTTTCCTTCCCTCGTGAAGAAGGTAAATGGGGCTAGCCCAAACTCTTATGTAAAAATACATACTGTGCACATTGACACTTTAATGCTAGCCATCACTTTGATACTTCTATTTATGTTTCTGGATGTCATTTCTACATATAAAGTGAGTCAATACTGACTATAATTTTTCTTAATCCGTCCCTCAAGGTGTAGGTGAAGGATATTTTGAGAAAGAAGAAGTAGGAAAAAAAGAAAAAGAAACAAGAAGAAGAAGATGGAGACGGCTATGAAGATTCATCTTTTGAGTTTTGAATGTCTCTTATTTCAATTTGGATGTAATATTTGACTTGTAATATGGTTCTGAATATTTGTTGGTCATGGCGGACAAACTAAATTTTGTGTTTGAAATATTGTAAGACTAAACTTTTCGCTTGTACTAAGTGCATAGTTCGTAATTTATTTTGAAAATGTAATATACTCTTGAATTTAGAGTAGGTCTCCGTCTTATTTGGATTATTGTATTGTGAATTATGCAGGTTCTATGTTGAATTACTAACGTGGATTGGGCAGATTACTGTAATGTGGATTGGGCAGATTACTGTAACGTGAATTATGCAGATTACTGTAACGTGAATTATGCATTTTATTGGACTTGGAATGAAGTATACTTAATTTGATTATGATTTTTGGTTGAAGCGTTTATTTGGTTGGCAGTTGGCCTTCATAGATGATATTGATATTTTGGTGTATTACTTTGATTTGCAGATGCCCATCACAGATTTCATGAGTCCTGGGTGCATTGCTAGGGTTTACAGGTGGCCTCATTAGGATGCATTCCTGGGATCACTGAAACTTTATTTGATTGTAATGTGTTTTGCTTTCTGTAAAAAATCATTACATCGATGCCATCAGTATGAATTCGATGCCAGTGCCTCTTCATCCCTTGTTATTAAAATTGTAATCCTGCCTGTTCATCCCTTGTTTTTGAGGAAACATAATTGTAATTCTGCCTGTTCATCCTTTGTTATTGCCATCAGTACATCGATGCCATCAGTATGAAGTCGATGCCAGTGTAATGCATAATGTAATGTAAGAAAAATTCTCTTTGATAGTAGGTTAATTATATTCAAACATTCGCAAGAAAATGATTTAATATTAAATGAATGTACTATGGTAAATGATATTAAAAATACTGTAAATATTTGGTGAAAAAAATATGAGATACTTGAACATTTCCAGTCCTAAATGTACCATACTTTGTTAAAAGCACAGAGTGTCCGTTCTCCGTTTTCAAAGAACGGAGAATGGCCATTCTCCATGTTAAAGGAACGGAGAATGGCCATTCTCCTTGAGAATGGCCATTCTCCGTGTTAAAAGCAAAGAGAACGGCCATTCTCCGTCCATTCGCCGTGTTAAAAGCAAAAAGAATGGCCATTCTCCGTCCATTCGCCGTGTTAAAAGCAAAGAGAACGGCCATTCTCCGTCCATTCGCCATGTGAAAAGCAAAGAGAATGGCCATTCTCTGTCTATTCGCCGTGTTAAAAGCAAAGAGAATGGCCATCCTCCATGTTAAAAGCAAAGAAAATGGCCATTCACCGTCCAAATAAAATATTCTCTTCGAAAAAATTATCATTATAAAAGTAAAAAATATTTCGTCCGATCAATACATATATTTTTTTAAAAATAAGTGAGCAGATGATCCGCCCGACCTCAGAAGCAGGTTTCCTCACCACCACCGTGACATATAGCTTTATTAACAAAATATAAAATTATTAGATGAAAAATAAGATTTCTGACAATGGCATGGTCAGTAAAATTAGAGCGGCGCCGTTGGTACTTCTTCTTGTTCGAGGAGTTTTCGACGACGTCCGACGCGAAGCGGACCGATTCTTCTCGGCGCAGCTGGTACTCCTCGTTGTTCTAGGAGGGCTCGACGACGTTCGATGCGATCCGGACCAATTCTTATTTCCTTCTTCATCTCCGTTTCTCTTTCCACCACAACCACCAACACCACCACCACGACGGCCTGTAACCAAAAAAAAATTACGAAATATTAAATTGGATGGACTTTTGAGAGAGTAAATATGAGTTAATTTAGGGTGTTCATTGAAAAAATTAAAGTGAAGAATGACCTGCTAAAGCAAGTTACCAACAGGTCAAAAGTCTAAATCAGCATTAAATGATGTTTCTACACTATTATTCAATCCGAACCATTGGATCAACATCCAACGGTCCAGATTTCGGATGTATCGATACATCCATTTCCAGCGAATGTATTGTAGAACGACCCTATATATATATATATATATATATATATATATATATATATATATAAATATATATATATATATATATACAAATGACCTCTAGCCTAGTGGTTAAGAGAGATACATGCGGCCCGAGTGGTCAGGAGATCGATTCCCGGTGGGAGCGTTCGCCACAATTACCTTCTTTCAAATATATATATATATATATATATATATATATATATATATATATAGCAAATGACCACTAGTCTAGTGGTCAGGAGTTCGAGCTCCAGTGGAGGCGAGTTCGCCATAATTACCCATTACATGTACGTGCTTTGCACGTATTTCAATTAGAATATTATAAGATCAGCTACCGTCTTTTACAGATGACTATTCACATGTGTGTGCTTCATTTTACATTGTTAAGGAATTTGAAGTAGGAATTTTGTTCCTTTTTTTAGTTTTCTATTGAGAATAATAATCTTTGAAAAATTGTAACGACAGAAAAATTTATTACCATTGGAACATGTAGAGTTGTATAGAAAGAGGAGACTTCATAGCATGCAAATTTTATTGTTTTGACTCTTAAACATAAATGATATGCAAGTTGACATGATTACATCACCTTTATAAAATACTCAAAGGTATTTTAGGAATTCAAAAGTTTCACCACCAAATTTTCCTATTATATATACTAGCCTACATGTACGTGCTTTGCACGTACTGTGGTCTTTCTGTCTTTTTTCAGGTGACCATTCATGTGTGTGTGATTTCTTTTTACAATGCCAAGATATAGTACAAATTTTGTTCTTTTTTTTAATTTTCTATTGAGAATAATAACCTTGAAAAAATGGTAATGACAAAAAAAATTTATTACCATTGGAACATGAAAAGTTGTATGAATTTTTTTTTTATAGAATCATAGCATGCAAACTTTATTGCTTCGACTTTAAACATAAACAACATGCAAGTCTTTATAAAAATACTCGTGGGTATTTTAGAAATTCAAAAGTTTCACAACCAAGTTTTCATATATATATATATATATATATATATATATATATATATATATATATATATATATTGAAGCAATGGGTAATTGTTGCGAACTCGCCTCCACTGGAGCTCGAACTCCGACCACTTGGACCGTATGCATCTCTCTTAACCACTGGCTAGAGGTCATTTGCATATATATATATATATATATATATATATATATATATATATATATATATATATATATATATATATTACTGTTGGAAAGAAGCGCGAAAACCTTTCCCCAAACCAGAGAGTACCTGCGAGAGAACCGAGCAATACAGTGCACGAACCAAACACCAAAACACAACCCACGCAGACACAGAGAATTTTTAACGTGAAAAATTCTTGCGGAAAAAAAAACCACGGGACGATCGGAGTCCAACCCTTGAAAAGCCTTCACTAATGAAATAAAGGAGTACACCCTCTATAAACTTCTCTCGATCCAACACGGATCCCCACAACACTTGGAAGCAAGAAATATTTTTTACAAGGCTACGAAGAACAAAAACGACGAGTAGAGATTACCCGAACACGATCCTCCTTCCAAAACGGCCTTTAATCCTCCTTCTTCTCTCCCAAAGTTACAATGGCACTCTTGCCTCTCTTCTCTCTCTTTTTCTCTCCGTTGTATGTGATTAGGGTTAGAAAAAAACAAATGTAAACCCCCTAATCCTGCAGCAAAATCTGGACCGTAGGATACGATCCAACCCTGTAAAAATATCCTGATATTAGCCTGAGTCCGACGACACAAAGTTCGGCCAGAACTCTGTGTGGGCGTTCCAGAAAGGTTCTGGACACCAAGGGGCAGAACTCGGCCAGAGTTCGGCCTGGACAGAACTCGGCCCGAGTTCAACCCCCTTGGTTCCAGGATGTCCTATGATGGCTCTCGAGCTACTCCTTCGTCTCTGAATGGCGTCGTCACCTCTCTGAGCTTCTTTGACATATAGACGACGCTCGTCGCATTCCGGGGTCTTCTCCACATAGGTTAGGAACCCCATGCACTCCAACATTTCTTCTCCTTCACAATTATGTGGAGGGGATCGTCATTCCGACGATTTGTCTGCAGAACTCAAACTTGTCCCTTGGTAGAATCTTGGTGAACATATCTGCTATGTTATCATCTTATTGAACCTTCTCAAGGTCCGCGCCCTTCTTCTCAACCACATCCCGTATCCAATGATACCGAGTCTCGATGTGCTTGGACCGGCTATGAAAGGTTTGATTCTTCACAAGGTGAATAGCACTCTGACTATCGCAAAGCAAAGTATACTGCTCTTGCTTCAGCCCCATTTCCTGCAACAGTTTTTTTCAGCCATAGCAACTCCTTGCAAGCCTCTGTCGCCGCAATGTACTCCGCCTCTGTCGTCGACAATGCAGCACACTTCTACAACAGCAACTGTCATGATATTGCTCCTCTAGCAAACATTATCACATAGCCCGAAGTCGATTGCCTTGTGTCTACATCTTCAGCCATATCAGCGTCGGTATATCCAACCAGCTTCGGCTCGTCACCACCAAAATAAATTCTCCAATCGACAGTGTCATGAAGATATCGTAGAATCCACTTAACCGCACTCCAATGTACCCTCCCAGGATTTGAAAGATACCTGCTAACTGTGCCAAATACATGAGCGATATCTGGTCTCGTACATATCATAGCATACATAAGGCTTCCCACAGCTGAGGCATATGGAACCCGCTCCATATCTTCTTTTTCGTCCTCGATAGATAGACACTCCTTCTCTGTGAACTTAAAGTGAGCCGTAAGGGGGCAACTCATTTTCTTTGACCCGTCCATCCCGAAACGCTGAAGTACCCGGTGAATGTACTTCTTTTGGGACAAGTGTAGAAGCTTGGACTCTCTTTCTCTTGGCTGATCTCCATCCCAAGATTAGTCTTTGCTGTACCCAAAATCCTTCATAGAGAAGGCCGCTGTGAGCACCCTGAATTTTGGGTTAATTTTTTTATTTTACGATTGAATTATTTTTCTAAATAAATATTTTATTTTGATTATTTTTTATCCTTGAATGTACTTTTTCGTGCCTTTGATATTTAGAGTGTCAGGGATGTTCATCTCTGGAAACTTTCTTCATGAGTTTTGTAGTGGACATGATTACCTTCATTTTGGTATATGATGTCCCACTCAAACTTATTCCCTTGTACTCCTTTTTGCTTCGCACAACTTCGGGTTAATTTAGACCATTTGATTATTAATTGATTTCCCACTCTTTTCATTGATCCTCATATGCATGTTACCATGACTTTTAATTTGGGAGCACAAGACCAGTCATTTTCTTGAAACAAACTCCTCATGCATGATCTGCTTGAGACACTCTTCACCCATGAACTTCGTGTTCCACTCAGACACACCATCTTGTGCTTTATTTTCTTCGCACAACTTTTGGGTCAATTTAGGCCAATTAATTATCCACCGTAATTTGTGACCTGACTTCCAATTTAATTTCGGAACCCGACATCGATCCAACCAAGTCGACCTAAAATATGGACATGGCCCACATGAAGCCTACTACCCGCATGATACTTGTGTCCCATTTATTTGAGCTCCCACATACTACTTATTTATCTATGATCATAAACACCTATTTAAATTCAATTATTATACCATGTCCGATTTTGACCCGACCCGGCTCAACCGAACCCAGTCCAAGCTTCGGGTTACCCTCTCTCATGACACCCTCACTCTCATTGCCTTTGGAAAATATTAAATACCTAGTTTTTTCCACTTCAAATATTTAATGTATATTTTATTGATTTAAATCCCTAAAGTAAATATAATCCCCTATTTTATTCCCACCCTTGATTTCACTCATATTAATCCTAGCCCTCCATTCCTATTTGACAACTCACACACTCAACCTCCTCCATGTGGACGACCCTAATTTTTATGTGGAGAATCACTTTTCTTTCTCTATTTTTCCCCTCATTATTTTTACACACACACATATACACTCTCCCTCTCAATTATTACTCTCTCTCTCTCTTCCTAATCTATTCCAGCAGCTCCATCCCAACAGCCCTATGGTCGACCCCATTCTTCATCACCATCATCATCATCTCCATCCTCCTTCTCCCGAGCTCACTCTCCTCCTCCTCACTTCACCATTCTCTCATTTCCCATCATCACCTCCACGCACCACCACCATCATAGCCGAACACCACCCCCATCATCACCTCAACACTACCATCTCCACTATTCAACCGCCACCACCCCCGCCGCCAGGCGCCGTGGCCGTGCCGTCGTGCCAGGCAGCGCAGCTCCCGCAACTGCAGCAGCAGCGAGCGTGCAGCAGTGGGCTGCAGCAGCAGTCGCGCTACTGGCCGCGCGGTGCGGGCGACGCCGCCGGCGCCACGACCGTCGTGACCGGCCACCCCCTGGCCCGGCGACCTCCGCCGTACCTCCCCGTGGCGGCCACCGTCCTCCGGGACGCGCCATGTAGGCTATTCGTGCGTTTTACACAGAATCTCGTCGTGACGTGCTCAGAATGGATTCCAGAACGGCGTTCCGTCGCAGCAACTTTGTGCGAGTTTTTCAGGAAATATGACCGTTGGATCAACGATTTCTTTGCTCCATCACAATTTAGGTATATCCATCTTCACTCTCCTAAATTTTCGTCCGTTAATTTTAACGTTTGGTACATCAAAACCGGCCACCAAGTTGACCGTTTAAATTGTATAAATTTTGGACAGTTTTGCGGAGCCAACTTCGTCAACTCGTACCTCCTCCATCGCAGCTTCATTTGGTGTACCACCAGTTCCTGTGCACAGTTGGTATAACCCTCTTCCTACCCCTCCAGTTTTGTTTCATTGTGAGCTTGTTTGATTGGTTGAATTTGACACCAAAGTTAGCCGTCCGAATTCGTAATTTCCAACTTGTAAAATTTTATTTTTGAACTTGGGACTCCAGATTTCATTTCCGACACCACCAGTAGACTCGTGGCATCGTTCTGGCACGAATTTATATATAATTTGTTAGATTTGGAGGACATGGGCCCTGACACGTATTTTGGTGCAAAGCGGGCCCCACAGTCCGGATCAACGGGACTTTTTAACGCCGGCTCATCAGAATCCAATTCTGGATATACCGTTGAGTCCATATCGTCATTATGGACTCGTTGACATATAATTTACTGAGTTTTGAGGACATTGGCTCCGGCACGTATTTTCGTGCAAACCAGAATTTCAATGTTTTGGTCAACGGACCAAATTGAGATCGGGTCAACGGAGTCCAATTCTGGATATACCGTTGACTTCGTATCGTCATTTTGGACTCGTGGACATATAATTTGTTATATTTTGTAGACTTGTTTTCTTGCACATTTTTCGGTGTAAACGGCTCCGACACGGATACCGTTTTTGACCCAAAATTACCTTTTTGCCCTTGTGTCCAAACTGGACCGATGGGTAGGCTATCTTAGCTAATTTGACCATTCTGGACACGTTGGCAATATTTATTTCATCATCCGACAATGTTTGTATATAGTTTCTCTATGTATCACCTTTTATTATAATTAATTCTTATAATGTTCGTATTTCGGGATTAGTATAACGAAACTGAGATCGGTCGATTCCAATGATCTCACATCGCTGAAATTGACAAGATAGACACGTGGATTACTATAATAAGATTATTAACCTTACCATTGATTATCTTATCTCGATTCGCGTGTCGTAAGTTTCGACGTACGAATGACGAAGTACAACTTTATATCTTTAATAATTAGACTAGAATTGACCCTGTTTGACCAGAGTTGACCAGTTGACCAAAAGTCAACTGTAAATCAACACTTGATCTAGTTTGACTAGATTGTTGTCCAGAGTTGACCTAGAGTTGACTTAACTTAGAAGAGCCTAGAATAATATGGATTACTTGTAGAAATTCATTTATTACAACTTGAACACCTTGTAACCTGTGTTGCTTTAAATAGGACTCTGTGGCTTCAGTTTGGACCTCTATACCTATCAGCTGTTCAGGTTATCAGGCGAGTACATTCTCTGATCATTTCATATCTTGTTTAGGATTATATTTCCTGCTTTAGATTACTTTACTTGATGCTGACACGTTGGTAACACGGATTAGTACTATATGGATCTTGTCGTGCGATCTTATTCCTTTAGCGGATACATCGGATATTTCGTGTTCGTGTACTTTATCATGGGCATCGTGTACTCCTTGTGTTCGTGTTATTCGTGTACAAATCGTGTGAAATCGTGTATACTCATGTGCTCACATGATCATCGTGTACAACTATACTTAGTGTGCAATAACATAACTTGACTAGATCCTTGTGTATTGATTGAGGCGGGAGAGTAAAAGTGGTTATGTATTCAATCTTGTAGATTACTCGTGTACAACCTCTGTAGATTACTCGTGTACAATATCGTACCGTCTACATAACCATATTGTGCTCTAAATTACTAGTCACTTACAGTTCTTACTTATCATGTATATATTTCTAGTTTACAAATATCTCTCTTGTTTTCGTGTACATTTTCTTACAGCTCATGTATCTTACTCTCTAGCATGTTTATACTTCCTAACCTGTTATGATTTGCATGAGATGTATTGTGCTCGCTTCTGTCTTGACTGGACCTGTTGATAAATTTTACAGATAGCTTGGAGGTTACCTGCTAGCCTAGAGGAGACACAGTAGAGGTTGGAGTAGATAGCTAGGGTTTTTTTTTTATTTTCAGTTGTCTTGAGCTGTATTTACTCTATGGA
Source organism: Iris pallida (assembly GCA_029216955.1). Taxonomy (NCBI): domain Eukaryota; kingdom Viridiplantae; phylum Streptophyta; class Magnoliopsida; order Asparagales; family Iridaceae; genus Iris; species Iris pallida. The sequence continues at coordinate 2,176,220 of JANAVB010005598.1, forward strand.
TTACTGTATTTGAGATTTGAGATATTTTTTGGATTTGTGATATCTTAGACACTTAGACTTCTGTCTGCTTATATCTTTGTGGATTTCAGTTTTATCTATCGATCTTTTATCGTATTCTACCTTAGATGTGATTGAGATTGTATTCTGCTATGTCACCTTCATTCGGAGTGTATATACTGTACAGGTACCTTATATATTGTTAGATGATTGACCTAGGACAGTGTTCTACTGCCGATACTGTGGCGTAGGCTGGACGTACCCACTTTTCGTGCCCATACTCTAGGGTACGGGTCGTGACAGTCGTGCCCAGTTGACGCTTCAACTCCCCTATCCTAGTGGCATTCCGACCCACTAATAGCATGTCATTAACATAGAGCAATAAAATGATGAAATCATCCTCGGCAAAGTACCTCACAAATATGCAATGGTCCGATGTCGTCCGTGCATAACCATGCTCCCCTATAAACGACTCGAACTTCCTGTACCACTGCCTCGGAGCCTACTTTAGACCATACAAGCTCTTACTCAACCGACAGACCAAATGTGACTTGCCTTTCTCATAGAATCCCTCTGGCTGCTCTATGTATAGCTCCTCTTCAAGATCATCATGGAGGAATGCCGTCTTCACGTCCATTTTCTTGACCTCTAAGTCGAAACTGGCTGCCAATGCTAGCACCACCCGAATAGACGATTGCTTGACGACCGACGAAAAGATCTCATCATAATCTATGCCTTTTCGCTGACCGTAGCCTTTAACTACCAGCCTCGCTTTGTATCGAGGGCGAGTAGCATCATCCGTCTGCTTCACTCTAAACATCCATCGATTCTTCAAAGCCTTCTTGCCCTTTGGCAATCGCACCAGCTCGTAAGTAGATTGGCGTGTAAGGAACCCATCTCCTCCTGTATAGCCTGCATCTACTCCTGCATGTGTTCATCTTCTATAGACTCTACAAAAATTTTGGGCTCTCTCCGGTCAGTCAGTAGCACATACTCATCCGGTGAGTATCTCGTAGATGGTCGACGCTCTCTGTCGCTCCTTCTCAATGGAGCCACCGGTGCTGGTTATATACCAACAGCCTCTTCCCCTTCAGGAACTGCCTTTCCGGTATGCTCATCCTCCTGAGGGACACCCTGACCACCATCAGCATGCTGATGATCAAGGTTGGGAGCAACTCCATGTACTGGCTCCCCCATAACTGGATCCTCTGTGATGTCCTCTGGAAACTGCTCGAAGCGAAATGACTCTAACTCAGGCAATTCTTCAGCCTCAGAAGGCGTCTCGGAATCCTGAGTGTTGGTCGTTGTCTGATCCTCGATGATACAACGTCCCTGCTTCTTTAGAGCTTTCTTTCCACTGGGTCATAGAGTCTATAGCCAAACTCATCTCGACCGTAGCCGACAAAGACGCACCGCCTCGTCTTCGGCTCAAGTTTGGACCTCTCGTCCTTCGGTACATGCACGAAAGCCTTACAACCAAATACTCGCAGGTGATTGTATGACGGCTCTTTGCCGTACCATACTTTGTCAGGCACATCACCCTACAAAGGAGCACTAAGAGATAAATTAATAATATAATCAGTTGTGAGAAGAGCATCACCCCTATAACTGCCTGACAAATTTGCTTCTGACAGCAAATACCACACTCCCTGTCACGCTCCGATTCGATAGAATCGATAGCCGTCCCCCGGGCGTGATGCCATGCAAGCCTAAGTTGCGCTTGCACAAGACGGTTCATAAGGTTATCCGAAACAATAGCATATATAAGAGTACGCAGAGAAATTGAACACATTTATTTATAAAAGGAAACTTGCATTTTTATTGATAATAAGTAGATTACAGACTCGATTACAAAGGAGGCCTCGCGGGCTTACAACCGACATCGATGAGATAGTCATTCCATACATTTACATCCCTTTTTACAAACATCAAAACGACTCTCTAAGACCTGGGATCGGCGAGAGTTTGTGACTCATGATGCAGTTGAGTTGGAGTCTTCAAAATGTTGCAGAGCTAGCCTTCGCTCTAGCAAGGCTTCAAAAGAAAGGAGCGTCGCCTTCAGTTCCTTGGCACGCTATCCTGGTCCCGAGTACCTGTTGAGAGCGAGGGTCAGCACTTTACACTTTGTGCTGGTACGTGGCAATTTAAATCCCGTGCTCTCATTCGTTGAAGAATTTAAGTGAGCGTGCGAACAATTATTTACTGAAGTTTCTAGCCATCCTACTCAATTCAACTTATATTTGAAGGCACAACCGTATGATAACGATAGAACTTACCCCCGGCAGAGCGTGCCATCGTAGCGTAAACTTACCATGTTCTTCCCTGTCATGTTGATAATAATGATACGTAATTGAGTACGTTCGTGAAGGTCACTGGCACGACAAGCCATCCTGGACATATAGCTTAGTAGACAGAGGTCCTTCAGCGCGGGTAGCGAGCCCCATTGAAAGCCACTGCCTACCGTGGCATGCATCCGGCATAGCTATCCGTGTTTCTTCCTAGGCCGGAACGGTCCCGTGGCCTCGGGATACCGTCTGAAGAAACAATCGCCCTTGTCGACAAGTTGTCCATGACCGTGCTAAGTTAATTGTTATTTCAAGGCACATCTTAGAGTTTCGTTGCGACATTCAATTAATCGATTCATCCATCCTTAGCACGGTTCTATATGATTTGATAATTGCAGGCACGATAATATTATATGACAAGCATCTGTATAGTTCGTGTTCGTGGGACATCGTGTAACCGTTCATTGGAATATCATTTATGTCGTTGCATTACATCTAGCATAGCACATGTCTAGTATTGATAATGTATTTGAGAAGAGGGTTGAGGAAAGAAGGGTCAGCCACTCACCTTAGTATTAACTTAAGACGAGAAACTGGTTGGCTGTGCTAGACGTTGCCTACGCGATCACCTGAAATCGCACAAATAACCGATTAGAACACCGTGTTATTCAAGGAATTTCGATAAGAATGCGAAGTTCGAAACGTAAGCCATGAAAACCATCGAAAACATTCACGAAAACGCATTCAGAAAATAAAGCCAAAACCAACGCAAGCGGCGTGAAAAGCAGAGCAACGGGAGGTCTCTCCCGACTCAGCCGCAGAGTCAATCCTTGAGGCGCCGCCCGCTGAATATGGGACTTGGTTCTGAAGAGGCCATTCCATAACGGGGAATGGATCTTAATTCAACCATTCCCGTTCGATCGATTCGATCGATCCCGACCTATCGGTCCCGACCGAGTCGATAGCGACAGTGTTCCTTTCTCGCGCACCCCGTGGACGAACAACGGGGCACGATGTAGGGACGGGGTACTATACTCTCTCCATCAGTGTCCTGTTCATGCGCTCCGCTACACCATTGAGCTGAGGTATCTTGGGCGGAGTCTTCTGGTGTCGTATCCCTTGCTCTATGCAATAAGCATCAAAGGGACCAATGTATTCGCCGTCGTTGTCGGACCGAACACACAATAACTTCTTGCCCGTCTCTCTTTCAACAGAGGTCTGAAGCTCTTTGAAAGTGGGCAGCACCTGATCCTTGGTCTTTAAGGCATAGACCCAAACCTTTTTGGAACAGTCATCAATAAAAGTTACAAAGTAAGAAGCACCACCAATATATTTTACCTTCATAGGACCGCAGACATCTGAGTGAATCAACTCGAGCAACGCCGGCTTCCTTGAACTTGGGTGACTTTGAAAAGATACCATATTTTGCTTCCCAGCTAAGCAGTGCGTGCACTTTTCTAACTTTGTAGACTTAAGCCCTGTAATCACTTTTCTGTTCACTAAGTAGCTCATCCCCTTCTCGCTGATATGGCCAAGCCGCCTGTGCCACAACTCAGTAGACGTGTCAGAAACTACGTTTACCTCCTGTGTCCCCTGTGCGCTCCCCTCCATATAGTAGAGACCGGACTTCTTGCTTCCTCTGGTAATCACCATCGAACCTCTGGAAAGCTTCCACTGACTATTCTTGAAGAGACCGAAGAATCCCTTGTCATCTAACCTTCCAATCGACACCAGGTTGAAGCGGATATCAGGGACATGACGAACATCTTTGAGAATAAGAACTGCACCCGTTTTCGTCCTCAAATGTACATCTTCAATGGCAACCGTCTTCGACACATCTCTATTGCCCATCTTCAAAACTCCACAGTCGCCTGTCGTGTAAGTAGCAAATAGTACCCTGTTATGAGATACGTGCGCTGAAGCCCCTAAGTCCACCAGCCAAGAATTGTCATCGCAGGCAAGGTTTTTGATAACCTTATCACCTACGATGATCACATCACCTCCATGTATTGAGGCCATCGCTGTAGTGTTCTCATCTTGCTTCCCCTTGTCGCCCTTCTTCTCTCTCTTCTAAGCGAAACAATTCTGCTTGATGTGTCCCTTCTTGCCACAATGGTAACACTCCGAGTCCTCGTACCGACCCTTGGACTTCTCTCTGCTCTTGTCTCTGCCACCACCTGGACCCCTGCTTTTCCCCTTCCGTTGCTCTCTGAAACTAGTGCCTCTGAATGGTAGGATGTGGATGAAGTACCCTGTCTCCGCATCTCTTCATTCAGCACCCCGCTCTTGGCAAACTCCAGACTGACTACGCCTTCTGGAGCAAAAGCGATCATAGATACTCGTACGATCTCCCACGAGTCTGACAATGTACATAATAGCCATAGTCCCTGAACCTCGTCGTCGAACTTGACTCCCATCGAAGATAGCTGGTCAACCACGTCCTAGAAATCACTCAAGTGATCCGTAATAGACGCCCCATCTTTGTACTGTAGACCCATCATCGTCCGGATTAGGAACAACTTGTTTACCCCGGTCTTCTTCGCATATAAAGATTCCAGCTTATCCCACAACGTCTTCGCATGCTCAATATTGGCAACATTGTTGTACACGTTCTCGTCAACGAGCTGCCTGATATATTTGCACACCTGTATGTGCTCAAAATTCCAGTCCTCCTCGAATTTATCAATTGGTCGCTCGGAAGCAAATACAGACAGATGCAGCTTCTTGACAAACAGCAAATCTTTCATCTTGCTCCGCCAATAGTGATAGTTGGTACCGTTCAGGTTTACCATGCGCACCGGCTTCGCGTCCATCTCTCCTCTCTAGTTTTTCTGTCAACTCCTGACACCCTTCTGAATTCCAGAACCTGGCTTTGATACCACTTTGTTGGAAAAGAAACGTGAAAACCATTTTCCAAACCAGAGAGTACATGCGAGAGAATCGAGCAATACAATGCACGAACCAAACACCAAAACACAATCCACGTAGACACAGAGAATTTTGACGTAGAAAACCCTTGCGGAAAAAAACCACGGGACGATCGGAGTCCAACCCTTGAGAAGTTGAGAAGGCTTCACTAATGAAATAAAGGAGTACATCCTCTACAAACTTCTCCCGATCCAAGACGGATCTCCACAACACTTGGAAGCAAGAAATATTGATTACAAGGCTACGAAGAACAAAGACGACGAGTAAAGATTACCCGAACACGATCCTCCTTCCAAAACGGCCTTCAATCCTCCTTCTTCTCTACCAAAGTTGCAATGACACTCTTGCCTCCTTCCTCTATCTTTTTCTCTCCGTTGTATGTGATTAGGGTTAGGAAAAACCATATGTAAATCCCCTAATTCTGCAGCAAAATCTGGACCGCAGGATACGATCCAACGGTATAAAAATATCCTGAAATTAGCCTCAGCCCAACGACACAGAGTTCGGCCAGAACTCTGTGTGGGCGTTCCAGAAAGGTTCTGGACACCAAGGGGCAGAACTCGGCCAGAGTTCGCCCCCTTGGTTCTCGAATGTCCTATGATGGCTCCCGAGCTTCTCCTTCGTCTCCGAATGGCCTCATCACCTCCCCGAGCTTCTTTGACATACATACGGCGCTCGTTGCACTCCGAGGTCTTCTCCACATAGGTTGGAAACCCCACCCACTCCAACAATTACCGTCTCTTTCAGAGCCATTCAAATATTGGAAGTGTGATTCGACAACTTTTAAGTTACAATATATTTCAAAGTATTGAAAGTCCAATTTGCAACATACAAGAACTAAAAGGTTTACTTGATTTTAGGGTCTCGTATAATATTAAAAGTTTGTATTTATGTCTCGTCCTAACGGTCGATTTCTGCTGACCGTCCAAAATGGAGACTTAACACAAATTTTGAATATTATATGAGGCCTCAAAACTAAACATAAATATGTGAGGGTTGTGTTGTTTGGGTTATTTAGTTCAAGAATCGCACAGTCTTCTCAAACTCTTGAGCTGTAAGCATTTAACAATGCAACCGGGACGAGAGATATATGATAATACATGATGCCCATGAAGTTGTCATAACTGAAACTGCCGCCAGGAGAGTTGTGTGGCTGTTGAGATAGTGACAGAAGCAAACAAAGAATGTCACAAATCTAATTATTTTCGATTGGTCACAACAAAAATAAATAACCTAAATCACACATGTCATGTAAAATAAATAACCAAGTCACACAAAATCTTTACCATGCAAAAATAGATAAAAAATCCAAGTCACATAATCTCCACATATTTCCTTTAAGTTCTTGGTCTCCTATAGAATTCAAAAATTATGTTTAGGTATCCATTTTAGATGGTCATCCAAGTCACTCGTTAGGATGAGACTCAAATCCTATTATGGTACAAAAACTTAAACACAAAATTTTAAACCCAAAACTAAATAACCCAAAATAAAACATGAATTTCAGATGACCTCGCTTACAGGCATAATCTTTAGGGTTATTTACTTTTAGGGTCTCGTATAATATTACAAATTTACGTTTATGTCTTCATATTGTCCATAATAGAGTTTGGGTCTTGTCCTAACTGTTGATTTGGACTGGCCATCCAAAATGTAGGCATAAACATAAATTGTTGATATTATACGAGACTCTAAACCTATCGGAAAAATGTGAGAGTTATGTGACTTGGGCATGGTAAGGATTGTGTGATTTAGATTATTTAGTTTTGCATGTTAAGGATTGTGTGACTTGATTTGTTTAGTTTTTTTATTGACCAATTGAGAATGATACTTGTAACACTATTGTTTGTTTCTATCACGGTCTCGACAGCCACACAACGATTATGGCGGTAGTTTCGATGGGGACGACTTCATGGGCTTAGGCCTAGTTTTTCGTAGAAAGAAAAAGGAAAGTAAATCAATTCCTTGTTCTTTCCCTTTCTTTGAAAAATTATAATTTTCATCTATTTTTTTTTTGTGTTTGGAGAGGCCAAGGAAATTTAAAAGAAAAGTGAATTTTCTATAGTGGAAAAGTGAATTATTGGTTGGACACTTTTTTCCTTTTTTTGTTTCCTATGTGAATTATTTTTCTTTTCTCATACTTTCTTTTGACATGCAAAAATAGGAAAGTAATTACTTTCCTTTTCCAATGCTATTATTCCGTGAACCAAACGGGGCCTTAGTGTATAGTTAGATGTCTCTCATCCCAGTCGCATGGTTGAATGGTTGTAACTCAAAAGTTTTGAAAGATTGTGTTGCTGTCGAGATCATGATAAAACAACATAGTTACAAGTCTTATTATCGACTGGACACAGAAAAGCAAATAACCCAAGTCACAACTCTCACATATTTTCGTTCAAAATTTGCGTTTAGGTCTTCGCTTTGGATGGTCAACCAAAGTCGACTATTAGGATGAGTTCCAAACCCTTTTCTGAATAATACGAAGATATAAATACAAATTTCTAATATATATTATATGAGCTCCTAAAACTAAATAACCATAATATTCAAACGGTAAGTATTTCCAGTTCGGTTCGAATTTTGATAAAATAAAAACTAGTGATCTTTAGCTTTATATACTTGTGTAGTTGTGTGTGGAGGCTAAGTTGGTAGGACCGTAGGAGCATTAATAATTTGTTGTGGAAACTACTGGATTGAACATGAGGGATATAGCATTAAAAAAACCATAAGGGATAACCCATTTTTTTAGTATATACTGGTCACATTTATGTGCATTGCATGTACAAAATTGTTGTGATTGTTAAAAAATTAGATAATAATTTAAGTTATATTAAAAAATAAATATAATTTGAATATATTTTATTTAGAATTTGTTATAGATATATTTTAAATTTTTTGGACATGTGTTAGCTAGATTATACAATATACTTAATTTAAATATAATTTTAATATTGAATATATTTTGGTATTTGTTATATGTTCAGATTGTTAGAAAGATTTTATAATTTTTGTTTATTTGTTGTTAACTATGTAAAAATATATATGGGATAGCTAGAAAAATATATTTTTGTTGATATACATACGACTTATAGGACTCATCTTTTAGTCGTTTTCAAGCGGTGAGAGAGAAGTATTAGCCAGCCCAACAAGACTTTAATTCAGTTCGGATGCTTAAGAACCCTACAAAAATTGGGTCGAGTTCGAGTATAGATAGCAAACAAAATATTTTTATATTCGTGTATGAATTTTACATAGCCTCGACCAAAAAATTTGACTCTTTGAAAGCCCAAAGGTTATATCTGGCTATTTTCTTAGGCATCACCAATCCACCAAAATCTACAACAAATAATTTTTTTTTCTCTTTACTTGACTCAATTTTCAATCGCAAGTGACCTTAGTTTTTTTTTTTTTTTTTGTTTTTAAACTTGTTCATCCCTTCCATGTTTTGAAGCCGTAGAGATAAGACACGTTGTAGTTATAGGGAATCAGTTTTTTTTTTTTTTGAGCAAGAAAGTGTTTCCATTAATTAAGTGATAAGGACACAGTTACATTGTCAACTGGAAAAATTGAATTAAGAGTAGAAAAGAAGTATTAAAGAATATTATATTTCTTTATTGCTCCACCATAGTATGGTTTATATATAAATTTACAAGGCTGAATATAGAAGATTTATAAGAGATTCTTAAGGCTAAAGATAGAAGGTGTATTATACAATTAATACACAAGGAGGCTAAAGATAGAAGGCTTGTTCATGCACAAGTTGTATCCATATTAGCTATGATTCAACACTTCCCCTCAAGGTGGAGCATATATATCATATATGCCCAACTTGACAAGTGAATTGGCGAAGGCTGTGTTTGATAGGGCCTTTGTTAACATATCTGCAAGCTGTCCTTTAATATTAACATATGACACCTCAATTTTCTTGTTCTCCAACTTCTCATAGATAAAGTTTCTGTTAATTTCCACATGTTTTGTTCGATCATGTTGCACTGGATTTTCAGCAATCTTAATTGCAGATTGGTTATTACAAAACAACTTAATAGGTTTTCCATAAGAGAAACCCAACTACCCCATAAACCCTTTCAACCATAGTAACTCACATATGTCCTTCACCATCGTCCGATACTCGGCCTCAACACTTGACAAAGAAACAACCTTTTGTTTCTTACTCTTCCAAGTAACAAGATTACCACCAACAAAGGTAAAATAACCCGACGTCGATCTTCTATCTCCTTTTCCGGCCCAATCCGAGTCTGAGTACCCGAAAATATCTGTATTGCCATGTTTTGAGAATAAAAGGCCCTTTCCAAGCGCTGACTTCAAATACCCCAAGATCCTCACAACTGCATCCATATGTTGCTTATCCGGATTGTGCATGAACCTACTTACCACACTTACAACATATGCAATATCAGGTCCGGTATGAGACAAATAAATTAAGCGTCCAACTAACCTCGGGTATCTCCCTTTGTTAGCTGGGGTTTGATTAGGACATTCCTCCAAACTGTGATTCTGCTCAATAGGAGACTTGATTGGCTCACAACCAAGCATCCCTGTTTCTTCTAGCAAATCAAGCACATATTTACGTTGCGACAGAAAAGTACCTTGGTTGGAACGGTTAACCTCGATACCCAAGAAATACTTTAATCCACCCAGATCTTTCATGTCGAACTCAGAAGAAAGACAATCCTTTAATTTACTCATCTCATTAAGATCATTTCCTGTTACGATCATGTCATCCACATATATAATAAGAGCTGTAATTTTATCACCCACTTTCTTCAAGAACAAAGTATGATCCACATTGCACGGCATATATCCGTACTTCTTCATAGCAAATCGGAATCTACTAAATCAGGCCCGTGGAGACTGCTTCAAACCATATAAGGCCTTTTTCAATCTACACACCACACCTCCAGAATTATGAGGGACATCGTGTCCTGGTGGCAATGACATATACACTTCTTCTTTTAGATCTCCATGCAGAAAAGCATTATTCACATCATACTGCTGTAAATGCCAATCAAGGTTTACAGCCAATGACAGCAAAACTCGTATAGTGTTAATTTTGGCCACAGGAGCAAAAGTTTTCTCATAATCAACACCATACATTTGAGTAAACCCTCGAGCTACAAGTCTTGCTTTGTACCTATCGATCGAACCGTCCGACTTTTGTTTAATGGTGTACACCCACCTACAACCAACATGTTTCTTCCCTTCTGGTAGTGATACTAATTCCCATGTCTTGTTCTTCTGAAGTGCTTCCATTTCTCCTTCCATAGTAGCAGCCCATTTGGCATTCGATGTCACTACCCGCACCCGTTTTTCGGACGCAAGAGCGCGAGCAAGCCAGCTACGCATCAAACGGACTCCAGTCCGACTCGAATACGTAAACGCTGTCACGGCTATGGTTAACTGCCAAATCATGGCAAAGGTAAATCTATATCTCAAATCCACAATAAGTGTACGAAACATGAATGAACACTATGGGTCGTGGTCTGCAGCCCACTAGCATAATGTCCGATAAGACTCTAAAGAAAGTAACAAGAGTCTAAAACTGAATCAAGAAACAGGATATCTCATGATAAGGTATGAAAACACGAGCGAATAATAACGTAATAACGATACATGCATCCCGCAAGTGTATCATCACATCCGCCATCCAGAACTACTAGCTAACTCCATGCAATCACTAAACCTGAAGAGATCATCAGGTCTTCAGGGGACATAGCAAGATACATAAAAATATGCCTATCTAACAGTTTAATCATACAATAATATAAACAAGAAAAGAGACAGAATCATGACAACTGACTACTGACATGATGACTACTAACAAGTGGCTATGGACAAATGACTACTGATAGAATGATCATGAACACGGATACAAGAACCACTACGCATAAATGAACTACTGGATGAGAACAAGAGCAAACAAGTCACGAGATCAATGGATACTCAAACCCTTGCCCCTAGTGTAGACTCGCAGGTTTGAAACAACTACTAACCCTCGCCTCTAGTGTGGACTCGCAGGCTAGCATCAAGAATCACCCTCGCCCCTAGTATGGACTCGCATGTACGGAACAGATAACTACTAACCCTCGCCCCTAGTGTGGACTCACAGGTTAGCTTTACGAAATCAAAATACAAATAACTACTAACCCTCGCCCCTAATGTAGACTCGCAGGTTAGCTTCAAGAATTCAAGGTACAACAGTTCCGTTATGACTTATTTATCCTATGACAGGATGCGACTCAGTCCAAGTACAGGTGATGACACGACACGACCCAATCAAGATACACGAGAGAACCAATCCAATATGAACTACAAAATTAACTATGAACAAGAACTATATATATACAAGCATGCACGATGTACAAATCACATGTCAATAATCAACTAGTAAAACTATATAATA
>JANAVB010005598.1:2192850-2444883 GCA_029216955.1 Iris pallida
TAGTAGGAGCCTTATTGGGCTTTCCCCAAGGCCCAAATAGGGTTAGATGGCAGCCACATATAGGAGGGTTGCCCTTCCTTTCATTTCATTCCATCAAGCCTCCATTTTCTTTCACAAGTGTTCTTCCCCAAATTGAGAGCTTCTCTCTTTGATTTAATCTCCAAATCCTTACATCCCTCCACCAAAACTTCTATCCAACCTTTTTCATACTACCAAGGGAGGATGTTAGCAAAGATTTGGAGCAAAGTGCAAGGAGGAGTGTCCTTTTTGGAAGATCTTCGTGTCGGAGCTGTTTGCAAAAACAAAAGTGTTCTTTATTTCACAAACTTTGTAAGAAGATTACAATTGAATTCTGGGAAAGTACAACTATAGGAATCCGATCTGAAGACGATCGCTTTATCCCTTGGACGATGTAAACTTTGAAGACGGTAGCCTCTGAAGAATACAGCAGCACTTTGGCAAGAACTTCTGATCTCTGGTGATGATCTTGAATGATCTGGTTATTTTTGATTATCTCTGCTTATCTCTGATCTGATCTGGGCTTCATAATGAAGGACTTGAAACTCTATTTATAGAGTTCTGAAAAATAACTAATTAGTAGTTATCTCTGGATTGTGCAGGATGGATTGCGCAGGCATTGGACTGCGCAAGCAGTGAACTGCGCTGGCAGTTACTCGATCGTAGGCCAACTGTATAAGACGCGTGGCATTGTTTGATTGAAATACGCTTGGTCATGTACAGACGGTTGCCACATGGTGAGCAATTGATGGCATGTATGCCACATACAAAATGTCAGTTATCTTGATGGATTGCGCCACTTGAACTGTGCTAGCATCAGACTGCGCTTCCAATGGGTTGCGCTAAGCCTCGGATTGCACTGAGGTTGAGCTGTCAGACTGCGCTGGTTGTACAGCTGTCATCGAGTGCGGCACGGCACGAGAAACGAACAGACTTCTCGCTTTTCGTGCTGTCTGTTGTCAGAAGATCTGATTTTCTATCAGATAATGATGACGTTGCCACGTCATCTAGCGCGCTTGGATGGATGCGCAGTTCAGCTTGTGCAGTTGAGGTGTTGCGCAATCTGTTTCCTGTGCAGTTCATTTGAAGGGTGCGTAATTTGATTTTCATTATTTTTTTGATGGGTGCAACTTGATTTTTAGGACCTACAAGATCCCCTTCAAAGTTTTCAAAATTTGAAAATATTTAAAGTTTTGAAATACTTTGAATTTTGAATTTAAAATCAAGTTGCACAAGTGATGCTTTGACTGCGCGTTTGGAGGAATCAGCTCCTAATTTCTTGGCGCAATCTGAGGTGACTGTTACTTTTGAAAAACTATAAATAGTTTCCATTCTTCTTTCTTTCATTCTTTACTTGTTTTCAACTGTTCTCAAGAGACAAGAGCGCATCTTCTCCGACTACTTCTCATTCTCTTCGCCGTCGACGTCAATGGCCCCTAAGCGAACTGCCACCGAGAAGGGCAAGGCTGTGGCTGAACCCTCGACTCGAGTTGCGCCCCGAATCTCTCGTCATGAAGTTGGCCACCCAGCGCTACAAGGTAGATGATGAACTCGATAAAAACCCTTTTTAGGGTTCTTGACATTTTCGACCCTTCATACCTCTTTTTTTTTAGAGATTTGATGGTATTGCGCCGCCCTGTTTAGGGTTTTGGTTGCACACACATAATAGTTTTCATTTTTATGAAAACTATATTCTTGCGCAATCGGTTGGAAAGCGCTGTCAGATGTTCGGTGCAATCTATCGATTTGCGCAAGTCTGTTGAGTCAGCACAAACTGATATCTTGCGCAAGTGGGTTAGCGCAACCTGATGTCTTGCACAAGTGGATGTGTTGGCACAACTGGATATTTTACGCATGTAGGCTGCATTAGCGCAATCTGATACTTTGCTCATAGCGCAATCTGACACTTGCACAATTTGCTGATCTTTTGAACAGACTCTTTGATTTTGTATGTACTGAATTTTGTCTCTTTGTTTGATGCAGTTAAACTCAGGAAAGACCCCAATTATGAAGTCTTTGCAGGGACTTTGGCTGAACCAGATTTCAAGGAGGATCTTTCCCATGTGACATTTCCTCAGTATGCCATGCCGTCATCTCGGCAAGCCATCTTGACTGCACAGGATAATGAAACATTACTGAGTCTGATGAACGGGCAGCCTCTGCAAACTGCTGATGCCGTTATTCATAAGAAGTCGTTGTTCCTGTTCGGTGAGGCTCTTGACAAGAGTTCTCAGCCCAGACCTCGAGTTGAACAGAGACTTTTTCAAAGAGGCGAGAAAAGGATACTTCTACCGGAGATTTCCAGATGCCTTCCCCTATCTCGCTATGCTTTTGCGGGCTATCCCAGAAGGATGGAATGGGATACAACTCCTCTTCAGCAAGCCCGAACGGAGAATATTTGTGTGAAGAAGGGGCCAAACAACAAGGACATGTTCTACAGTTCCTCTGAGCGTCACAGCTCCCTACTCAGAGGATTGAAACCCGGCTGCATTCCACCGGAAAACTCCTCCCTGCTGCTACCAGTCAGAACGCCGATATTCGCAAATGAGTTTGCGAAGGTTGAGGGAAGATATCTAGACCAAGATATTCGATTGACAGGTCTGGTGAATCCGGATAGAATTGTATAGCCAATTGGATATTGGCTCAATTCGAAGAGAAGCTCAAGGAGATTGAGCTGTACCAACCGGTGTACTCTACCGTTTACGGCTTCCACCCCAATCCTCATCTATTCCTTGTATTGGCGGAAAGGTACAACTACAGAACAGGGACTTTTATGACGCCCTGCGGAGAGATCAGATTGGCTCTTCACGAGATGAAGTACATATCCAGCTTGCCAATGGGGGATTTACCCTATGAAGAATTTGTTCCGACCAATGATGAGTTGGACAAACTTCGTCAGGAGAATGCTGACATGGTGGCCGTCTTTGAAGAGCTGTTATGCCACTACAAGATTTGTTCCTTGTACTATAAGAGTGCTTCATCAGGCATATGCTACTCGACCAAATGCTTGCCATATCTCTTTCTCAACCATATCATTGAGAAGAAGACTAAGGAGCACGATAACTGCAAACCCAACTTCTTCAGACCACTTAGCAGCAGCGAAGTGATAGGGTTGATGGAGGAGAACAAGGAGATGGATATCAAGATCGATGATGATCTTCAATATCCTCCTTTCAAGACAGGAGACATTATTAAAAGTTTTATGAGGATGGGCTATAGGCCCATGTGAAAGGAAGCCCAGCTGGCGGGTTTCCTCACGGACTGGCTTCGACGATTCATCGTCCCTGGAGCCAGCGCCGTCGATCGCTTTCATCGAGGCGTACTATTTGCTGCCGTCTGCTTAGTCTTCGGCTATCGGATGGATCTATTGTCAGCGATGACTTGCAGAGTGAACGCTGGCCTCCGTCTTTTTGTCGATCAAATGCTTAAAGGGAAAGGTGAGAAAGGAAGCTTTCCTCGGCTGGAGCTACCATACACATATCTGTTCGGATGGCTGCTTCTGTACTATCCTACCCTGATGAACCCCGATATGGGAGCGGTAAGCGGCAGCTTCTTGAGGAGATTCTCCAAAAGCAAGTGGATGTACACCAGTTTAAGAGATTGCAGACGCGCTCTGAATCTCGGAAAGGGATGGAACTTCTATTGTGTTCCTCCTCCAGCTGGCTACGTGCACATGTCTACAAATCTGGTCGACTCTGGGAGGCAGCCTTTGGGCCATGCAGTTTTTGATTGGCTGAGGACAATTCGGCCGTCATACCTGGTCTACCGACTTGAAGACGAATGTTATTTGGAGCCCTACCTTCCCAGCCGTTTTACGTGCCAATTCGGCTATGACCAGTTTCATGTAGGCAACGCCATAACGTGCCTACAAGGAAAAGGTTATCTGATCGATGGAGCCTGGGCTTGGGCCTACTATAATGCTCGAGACACAAGAACAACATTCTCGATGCCGACGAAGAGCGATCATGGTCCTCGGATGCTGTATACATATTCACTCTTCTATACATCAACGAATACCTTTCCCGAGAACTTCAGTCTCGCAGACAGCTTTACGACAGCGGCCCGATTAAAGAAGGAAGCATCTGTTGTGTTGGCTCCTGGCAATGATGAAGAGCGTGAGCCGGCCGATGCACCGTTGGAAGCTTCGGAGGAAGCCAACTTCCCAGAAGAAGTCAATAAACCACTGCGCGTCTCCTTGAAGGTTGTCAGATCTCCAGCCAAGGAGAGGAAGAGGAGGATAGAAGAACCTTCTTCTCCAGTCGCTAAGAAGAAGCTTGTCTTGGAATCATCTGAAAGGGTTACTACCCGGTCGCAATCTCGGCAGCAAGCTGAGTCGACTCAGAGAGAAGAAGCGACGACTCCAACCTCTCTTCAAAGACAAGTAGATGTTGTAGATGTAGAGAGTCCGGAGAGACCTCTACGCAGAAAGAAGATAGTTGTAAGAAGGAAAGTGGCCAGTCCTCCAAGACCTATCCTATCATCGGTCGTGGCTAGTGCTGTCGCCGGAATCACAATGTCGTCTCCTACACCTGTCCCTGAGCCCAGACAAGAAGCTTTCAGTCCAGAGAGGAGGGATGAGGTTGTAGAGACCAGGGAGGAAGTCGTGGAGAAAGAGGATGAAGTGTTATGATCTCCTACACTTGCAGTAGAAACTACCCATCTTCCAGCTACACCGAGAACACTTCGTGATGAAGAAGATCGATTAATAATCGATGCTCTGAATGACTGCGACTTCGGCCTCCATGATAATATAGATCCGGTCGCTGCAACTGATAGTGAAGAAGCACCAGAAGAAAGTGCAAGTGATGAAGATACATCAACAGAGGCTGTTGGTGATACTCTGAATCCAGAAGAGGATGCTGATGTACATGTATCCCCAGAGAAGAATGCGGTCAAGGAAGTAGCACCTGAGGAAGTTACTGTTGCTGATCCCAAAGGTATTGAATGATATTATCAATCTTCTTTTCATAGATTAAATGGCTGACATCTAAATTTTTATTGATGCAAAAATTGAATCTTCTCCAATTCCTCCCATATGCACTGATATAGTGCCAATAAAGACGATAGCCAGCAGTAGCCGATATTTTTCGGACGGCTCCGAAGCGGGTAGCAGCCAGGCAGTAATGTCTGAAGCTACTTCTGCGAGGTTGCAACCCGTGTCAGTAGATGACAAACTTGTCACTGGACCCAGCAATGGTAAGATTGCTCTTACTTTTGATCCTTCTCGATAGTTGCTAATGACAGCCAACTGATGGTGTTTGATTGATTTTGTAGAGGAACATCTGGGAGGGGCGGCTAGCTCTACCATGGCTCCCTTGACCAAAGACACCTCCACTCACGTGCAAGAAGCTGAACGTCCATCTGTACAGGCACCTGCTGCTTCGACGTCCATGGGAGTAGCTGTTACACCTGGTGCCATAGCTACTAACAGATTCATAATTGGTTCCTTCACCAACCTCTTCTTCAATTCACTAGGACCCTTAGTAGAAAGGGTAATGGAGAAAGAAGATGTTGGTTTCATCACTGTTAGAGGTCCAACCTCTTATCTGATTAGTGCCATCCGAAATCAAGGTGACGACGCTCAAGCTGTTTATCTTGAACACATATTGGATGAGCTGGAGGAATCAGTTAAGATCTACAAAGATCTGAATCGGGGGAAGGTGGAGCCCTTAGTACATGCTGAGTTTGAGAGGATGTCTCAAGAGGCTGCAGTTGCGAAAGTTGATTTCCAGATTATCTTGGACACTTTCACTGCCAAGTCTTCAGAATATAACTCTCAAATAGAGATAATAGCATCTGCTGCCGGGGAGAAGGAAAAGAAAGTTGCTGAGCTAAAAGCAGAATCTGCCCGTCTTCAAGAAGAGTTGAGACTTGTTCAGCTTGCTCTGGAAGATGAGGCCACACAACATCAAGCTGCAGTTCAGCAACTGGACGCTCTGACCCAGGAAAGAAATGAGTATGTCACAACTCATCAAGATGAAATCTCCCGCAGACTAGTAACCTTGCCGACTTTTGATGATAAGTCTGGAATGGAGGAAGCTAGGAGGCGAGTGATGGATTCTCGTGAGGAGCGACTTCAAACTTTAAAGCAGCAGATGGCTAGTTTGATGACCCCACCAGCTGAATAGGAAGACTTTTTGTATCTTCTATTTTGTGACATGTAATGCCTTTTAATTTTGATCAATAAAAAGATATTTTCTTTGTGGCTCTATTATTTATTGCATATCTCATTCGGATATAAATAATAGCGAAAGAAAATATATTCAGAGGTCCGGGACATGATATATTTCTTGATTTAGAAAATAATTATATTCATTATATCTGCTCAGAGGTAATGTGGACATGGCAGAATATAATTTGTCGAATATCATTATTTCTGTAGACAACTTAATCAGAAGTAACAAATACATGACAAGTTGCTGATGTTAACGAAATGGATGAATCGTCAAAATGTGTGAACAAAATGAATCGTCAGGATGAACGGATGGACCGTCAAATGAATGGAATGAATGGATGAACCGTCAGATAGATGAAATGAACGGGCAAACCGTCGGATGAACGTAATGAATGGGCAAACCGTGGGATAGATGGAATGAACGGATGAACCGTTGAATGAATGTAATGAACGGGCGAACCGTCAGATGAATGAAATGAACGGGTGAACCGTCGGATGAATGTAATGAACGGACGAACCGTCGGATGAATGTAATGAACGAGCGAACCGTCGGATGAATATAATGAACGGGCGAACCGTCGGATGATGGAATAAACGGGTGAACCGTCGGATAGATGGAATGAACGAATGAACCGTTGAATGAATGTAATGAACGGGCGAACCGTCAGATGAATGAAATGAACGGGTGAACCGTCGGATGAATATAATGAACGGGCGAACCGTCGGATAAATGTAATGAACGGGCGAACCGTCGGATGAATGTAATGAATGGGCGAACCGTCGGATGAATGTAATGAACGGGCGAACCGTCGGATGAATGTAATGAATGTTGCGAAGAACGCGTCGCTTAATTGTTTCAAGAATCTCTGCCTATAAATAGAACATAAATCTAGATGGAACGATCACTTTCACTTTTTAACACAAAGATATCGTGTGGAGATGTATCTAAGAAGGCTGAGATTGCCTCGAAGGTTGAAGAACTCCCGGAGGAACGTCCAGTCGATCCCAACCAGCTAAAGCAGATAGAAGCGGGCGAAGGTTCGTCTACACCCAAATCGCCAAGGGATATCTTGGACTTTCTTCTTGAACCAGGGACGACAGAGGAAGAAGAGGCCATGAGGATGGCTGCTTGCAAGTTCCTGGTGGGTTCGAGCAAGGATGTTTTCGGCTCTTTTGCCGATTATGTTTTTGAGAAGGATGGTAGTGGTCCTCGTCCTGTCTTCAAGAAGGACGATAGTGATTCCCGTCCTTGATATTATGTAACAACGTTTATGATGAAATAAAATCAAGCTTTATTTATGAACTGTCTGATTATATTTACATGAAATCCCTGTTACATTCATACATAGTATTTTTTGAGGAACTTGCCATTAATGGGCATCATAGCAACTCGACCATCTAACTCTGTAAGTTGATAGGCTCCATTTGAGAAGACTTTGCTCACAATGTAAGGCCCTTCCCACTTCGCATCGAACTTGCCTTTGCTCATGTGAGTCATAGTCATGGGACGTCTGACGGTTAGAACTAGTTCTCCTTTCTGAAAGGCTCTGACTTTAACTTTACGGTTGAACATTTTCGAGATGCGGGCTTGGTATAACTCAATATGCTGTTGAGCCAATAGCCGCTTCTCGTCAAGCGCTTCAAATTTTTGAAGTCGAAGGAGATCGTTGTTCTCCGTTGTCAGCTCATTAGCGATGGCAATCCTTAAGGACGAAATTTAAAGTTCCAGGGGTAGAACTGCTTTACAGCCATACACCAAAGAGAAGGGTGTACAGCCTGTGGGGTTGCGGACCGTAGTACGGTAGGCCTATAGACATTCGCCAAGCTTTTTAATCTAGTTTTGTTTGTTAGTAGACATAAACTTCTTAAGGAGCTTGATGATAGTTTTGTTGAAGGCTTCGGCCAAGCCATTAGCAGCAGGATTGTAAGCTGTAGAAGCGACATTGTCAATCCGATGATCGTCACAGAACCTTGTGAACTTTTGACTGATGAACTGTGGTCCATTGTCATGAATGATCCTTCGAGGTACACCAAATCTATAGATGACATGATGTTTGACGAAGTTGATGACGCTACTGGTCTTGACTTCAGCCAAAGGTATAGCTTCAGCCCATTTGGAGAAATAATCCGTTATGGCTAGTATGAACCGATGTCCTCTAGAAGAAGGAGGGTTGATAGGACCTATAATATCCATGCCCCAAGCTTCAAAAGGCCAGGAAGCAGCAGTCTGATGAAGAAATTCCGACGGTTGATGTATAAAATCTGCATGGATTTAACAAGCTCGACATTTTCTTGCATATTCGATGGCATCGGATACCATAGAGGGCCAGTAGTAACCCATGCATCGGATACGGTCTTGTAGTTTAGGACCAGGTTGATGCGCTCCACAGACACCATCGTGAGCTTCACGTAACACTTGCTTCGCTTCATCACCAGCAAGACAGCGCAATAGTAGGCCGTCATAAGTCCGTCGATAAAGAGTCTTGGTAGTCTGGTTATAATAGAATCGCAGAGATCATCGACGAATACTCGTAGCCTCCTTGGGATCTTCGGAGAGTATGTCATGAACTACGAAGTCGATGAAAGGAGCTCTCCAATCTTCATCGATAACATTGGCTTCAGTAAGATTACTGAACTCAATATTATGATTGTTTTCGATGCAAAACAATTCCCGATTAGAGATAACCACCACCTGCTGTCTTTTGATAGGGATGGCTAAGACTGCTGCAAGATTGGCCAAAGCATCTGCTTCAGTATTGCAAGCTCGGCGGACATATTCGATGAAGAAGGCTTTGAATGATGTAGCCATGTTGATTGCCGCTTCATAGTAAGGCACTAGATCTTGATGACAAACTTCGTAGGTTCCTCTAACCTGGTTAACAACTAGCTTGGAGTCGCCATAGACTTCAAGATATTCGACGTCCAGTTGTTTAGCTAACTGAAGGCCAATGAGTAGAGCATTGTATTCTGCTACGTTGTTGGAGCAGGGTTCATCCAGGGAGTAGGCTCTTTGGATAGTTGACCCGTCTGGAGAAACAAGAACAACCCCAACTCCTGCGACAATGGCACCATTTGGTCCAATCCTGGATGCACCGTCAAAGAATAGACGCCAAGTAGGAAATTCTTCGAAAATTGTATTTGATTCCAATGTCTCGTTTGGAATTTCATCATAGAGTTTGGATGTCTCTAAAACAGGATGAGCTGCTAAGAAATCAGCCAGTGCTTGACCTTTAACAGACTTTTGTGGAACATATACCATGTCATACTGGGCTAGCAGAATGGCCCATGTAGCTAGCCGAGAATTGAGTGTGCTAGGTTTCTTCATCAGTACCCGAAGAGGATTAACTCGGGATGACATGAATAGTTTGTCCAATAATGTAATGCCGAGTCTTTTGAACAGCGAACATAAGAGCTAAGCATTCTTTTTCGACCGGACTATAACGGTGTTCGACACCAATCATAGTACGACTGAGATAATAGATGGCCTGTTCGTGATCTTCTTTATTCTTTTGGGCAAGTAAAGCACCCAATGAATGATCCATAGCACGGACATACATTAATAATGGTATGCCTGAGATTGATGGCACCAAGACTGGTGGGTTCATAAGATATCGCTTTATGTCATCGAATGCTTGTTGACATTCTTCGGTCCAAATGAAAGATACACCCTTCTTCATTAGCTGAGTAAATGGTCTGCAATGTCCAGACAGATTCGAAATGAACCTCCTGATGTACGCAAGTCGACCCTGGAATCCTCGTAGCTCTTTTAGGTTGCGTGGAGGACGCATCTCTTGAATGGCTTTGATCTTCTCGGGATCCACGTGTATACCTTTAGAGGTAATGACGAAGTCGAGAAATACCACTAGAGACACCCAAGAATGACTTGGTGGGATTCATTTTGAGTTGATGTTGGCACATCAGATTGAAGATTGTTCTTAGATCTTGGATGTGATCTTCCTTTAGACGACTTTTGACAGCAATATCGTTGACATAGCATTCGACAGTCTTGTGAAGATGATCTTGAAAGATGGTACTCATAGCTCGTTGGTAAGTTGCGCCAGCGTTCTTGAGCCAAATGGCATCACAGTATAGCAGTAGACTCCGCGAGGAGTACGAAAAGAAGTGTGTTTTTCATCTTCAGGATTCATCCGAATCTGATTGTATCCAGAGAATCCATCTATGAAGGATATTCGCTCGAACCCACAGGTGTTGTCAATCATGACATCTGTAATAGGGAGAAGAAATTCATCTTTTGGACAGGCTTCATTAAGATCTCAAAAGTCGATGCAAACTCGAACTTTGCCAGTTTTCTTCAAGACTGGGACAACGTTGGCTACCCAATCAGGATGTTGTTCTTCTCGAATAAAGCCACAAGCTATAAACTTTTTGACTTCATCGTCAATGGCATGCATCATTTCTGGCTTGAATCGCCGTTGTTGCTGTTTGACTGGTTTTGCATTAGGTAAGATATTCAATTTATGTGTAGCAACTTTGGGATCTAAACCTGGCATGTCTTCATAACTCCAAGCAAAAATATCAATATATTTTCGAATAAGAAGAATTAATTCTTGCTTATCTGCCTCTGGAAGGTTTTTGCTGATGAATATTGGACGAGGTGACCCGCTCTCTCCTACATCAATTTGAACTAATTAATCTTCGGTAGGAGGTTCTCATTGTTCAAATCAGAGTTCCTATTGGGTAACCATTTGTTGAGCCCAATGATCTATTTCAGGACTTTCTTCAGTATATTCGTCATAGCCTTCTGGAAGTTCGACAGAGACGTTGGAAGATACGATCAGCCGATGAATTTGACCAATACTAGTATCAGAATCCTATGATCTGGAATCAGAAGAATTAGAACGCTCTTCACTATCGGATTCAGAGACTGCTGGAGGTAATACCGGAGATGAAGCATATCCGAGACCTCTTTTGGTTCTGCTGTAATACATCTCTGACTTTCCTTTCGGAATAGCCGTACGGATAGGAGTTCGTCTACCCTTACCGTAGTTGAGGCCATTCTTGAAATCATAACCCATCTTTCGGATGATATCTTTTGATTGTTGACTGTAACGACGAAGTTGGAGATGTCCCGTATCGTTGCTTTTGTTATCATCCGTATAGCTGAATTTTTGTTCTGGTCCTTTACTAAAAAGTATTGGACTCTCGCCTCTCTTTCGAGAAGGGACAACAAAGTATAAATCATCTGGGTGTTCGAGTGAGACCTCTGTTTGAAGAGACTGTACAGCTCCCATTGTAAATGACTGAAAGCTATCTAACATATCCAAATAGCACTTAGCATGATAAATGACATCAGTATACTGGAAAGGAGATACTTTTTCATTGATTTGTACATCTGTATTTACAACAGGACCTGTAGCCTTAGCAGGCTTGGTCAGATTGATTACCAGAGGGGGAGAAGAAGAACGTGGAGGAGGATTGGACCTGTTACGACGAAGGTCAATAACAAGTAGCTCAGAGGAGGTGAGCTCCCTTTTATTCTTGTTATGAGATAAATCAATAACAAGTGGCTCAGAAGAGGTGAGCTCCCTTTTATCCTTGTTACGACGTAAGTCAATAACAAGCGGCTCAGAAGAGGTGAGCTCCCTTTGATCTTGACCACCATCGGTTGGTTGCTTCTGGACTGGCAAGTGAATAGCCAGTGGTTTGGAGGACTGAGGATGAGAAACACGCCCTTTGACAGGTATGATGAGGGTATCTTTGGGTACTGCTTCTTGTTCTTCTTCAGTGTCTAGAGCCAGTACTACCTTCATGAACTCATCTTTATACATGCGAGCATCGTTACAATATGCTTCGACACCTTTGAAAGGATAGAGATCCGCAACCTCCTTTTGAACCTCTCCATTGTCTTTGAAATATTGATGGAGAGTAGAAGGAACAATGTTGTGTTCATGCAGGAATGGTCTCCCCAACAGAGCATTGTAAGAACAACCATGGTTGTCTATGATGTAGAAGGTCACCTTTGTGCGAAGATTGCCTATTTGGAGTTTTAGGCGAATCTTGCCCAGAGGTTCACTTCTTCCCTGGTTGAACCCCAAGATGGTGGTAATTGTGCCAGAAAGACTATGTACTGGGATCTTCAGTGCATCTAAAATTATCTTTGGCATGATACTGAGTGCTGACCCTGGATCTATCAGAATAGGATCAACTTTCATCGAGTCGACATATCCTGTATAGTATAGAGGACGGTCATGCCTATTATCTTCCATCAGCATATCATCCTGTGTGAAGGTAATATTTGGAATTAATTCTAACACACTGTGACAATGGAGGCAAGAGACAGGCTCTGCTTTCGGCTTCTTCAGAAGGATTAGACAGGTTTCTGCCTACATTAGAGCTTCACTCAGAGTTTCTCGAGTCTCTTTGGAGAGGCTCAAGAGCTCGAAGATTGACAGCCTGGCCGGTGTATTGGCTAGTTGAGCCAAGATATCAAAGTTGTATGGCTTCTCAAGTCCTGAGGGAGATGGCTTCTTCAAAGGCTTGTCGAAGCGGACTTGTTGTTTGCCTTTGTCGGCTACCGTCGGCTTGGGATGAGTAGGTTCTACAACCGGTGAGGATGCAGAAGGGATGTCCTCAGTGGAAATAGGTTGCACTGGAGTGGACTCAGAAGAAGAAGCAGGGTTTTCTTGATTTTTAGGAACTTCCCGTAGATAGGCTTTTCCTGATCTGGTACCCAATAGGATTTCCTCTTCAACTATGCGGTCAAAAGACACCATATTACAGATCTTTGTTCTACTCTTGGAGTGTTCTTTCTTCTTGGAGGAAGATGGAACTTCGAACTTCGAAGCAAGATCAGGGTGAATCCACATAATCTCACCATTGTCAAGAGATAAGGGGACGATACCTTCACTTCGTGGTGGAGAGAGATTCACGATCTCAAGAGTGGCCTTGGGGATAGGGATGACACCATGCTGTACCATCTGTGGAGGAAAGTTACTGAACTGTACTGAGACCTTGTTTGCGGTAACAGTCTTCTCGTCTTGCTGCAGAGTGACAACACCAGCATTGACTAGCTCTTGAATCTTGCCTTTGAGCACATAACATGCTCGAGTGGGATGCCCAATGAACTTGTGATAGATACAATATTTGGGATGATCAGTCTTACCGACCTCATCAGGCTTCTTCGGGTCTGGGAGTTGGAGCTTATTGCTTTTGATTAAGCAATCAAAGATGGTCACGGTGTCGTTCTCGTCAAAGGAGTACTCCACTTTAGGACGAGGTTCCCTTGGTGGAGGGGCAGAAGGAGTAGAAGTAGACGTAGGTGGAGCCACGTTAACAGCCAGAGATTCTTTACTCTTCAAATTGATATTCAAAGTCTCTTTTCCCTTGCGGTGTTCTGGCGATTACTGCTACTCGATGTCTGGTGTTCGTCCCGGTCGGGGTTAGACATGTGTACCCCTAGCTGCTTGAACTTGTTAGCACTCACTTCAGCTGTTTTAGCATTGACAATGAAGGATGGCCAGTCTTGGAATTGAGTTGACCCCGTCCACATGCTGATAATAGGCAAAAGATTTTCTTTGCAGGTGTCTATAATTACAGCGGCCGGAATCCCAGGAGGCATCTTTGAAGCTTCTCGGCGGAACCTTTCAATGAAACTCTCAGCGGTTTCATTATGTCTTTGTTTGATTTTATTAAGGGCTGACATGGTCATGTCGTTGATCCCCTCATAGAATCGTTCCAAGAAGATCTGTTTGAAACCCGAGAAAGAGGTGATACAGCCATCAGGCAAGCTTCTGTACCAATCGTATGCCATACCGGCTAAACAATCGACGAATACCCTGGTAAGAAGAGCATCATTTGGCTGAAGTTGGACAGTCATTACCTCAAAGTGGTTAATGAACTGACTAGGAGAAGTGCTGCCATCAAACAGGGTGATTGTTGGAATCTTGTATAAAGGAGGAAACGGAACTTCCTTCCATTCAATAGGATAAGGTTGCTTGATTCCCAATCTCTGCAAATTGTCCTTCTCTTTCAAAGCCTCAAATTGAGTGCGCAAGAGTTTGACAGCTTCATTAGCATCCTCCGATGATGAAGAAGGAGCAGGCTGAATCAGAGTGTTAGGGGGAGAAACAACGTGGTAAGCACTGCCCCCAGCACCTGACTGACTGGGTGTGGGTTGAATTTGTACATGGGGTACTTGAGGAGACACTACCCCCAGCCCTGCATTGACAAGCATCGACGATGCTATGATTGTTTTCCATAAAGAAATTCTCTTTATTTGTTGTGTTTCTGGGAAAATTACAACTGTAGGAATCCGATCTAGAAGACGATCGCTTTATCCCTTGGACTATGCGAAGAAGAAAAGCTCTCAAAATTTTGACAGTAGATATCAATGTATCTGTACAATGAATGATAAAAAGAACTCTATTTTTAGAGTCAAAATAGTAACTGAAAAGATAACTACCTCACCACTGGTGCATTTGAAAAGTCACACAGACTCTAAATACACGCAGGGTTAGTGAGTAGTTACTGGACGTGGCCCGTAACTGTTGGACACATGGCATTAGTGCATGGGTCGTGTGCAAGTTACTGGGCACGCGAGAGAGAGATCGGTGGCATGGCTGCCACATACTTCAGTTGAAATGAAATCCACGCTGTCTTGCTGAAGGTAAAAATCCACGCAGTTTCGTTGACGCAGACTCGTTGAAGGCGAAATCCACGCAAGATTTGAAGAAGAATACTTCAGAATTCACGCAGGCTTTGAGAAGAATAACTCAAAAATCCACGCAAACTTGAGGAAGGAGAAGGTTCAGAATCCACGCAAACCGCCAGCTGTCTTGATTTGGCACGCTTCGTCTGACACAAAATCTCTAACATTGATTATATTGTCAGCCGCATTAAATGAAGATAAGACCCAAAGTCACGCCAACTTGGTGAAGAGTGAGTCTTGCTAATGAAGATTTCGAAAATCACGCAAAAGACGGCGATGATCTCTCGAGTTCTGTGCATACGTGGCATACGAGGAGACATTTCTCGACTGCTGTGTTGTCAGTCATTATGATTCTGACGTATGGCTGAGCTGTCTCTGCGTGATTTCTAAAGGAGATGGACAGGCAGAACTTAGCGTATCTTTTGTGCTGCTTCTCGGATCACTCTGCGTGACTTGTTCTGATCAACTCAGCGTGACTTCATTTTTGAGGCCTACAATGATCTCAGGATTTGCAGCAGGTACAGCCGGTGGTACAGTATGTTGGGCCACGATGATAGAATGCATACTTGCAACCATTTTATTAGCACCCTGAATTTCGGGTTGATTTTTTTCATTTTATTTTATTTTCTGATTGTTTAGTTTCATTTTATTTTATGGCTCGTCTTCTTCTGATGGGCGGAGCCTTATGGAGAAGCGTGAAATGCTCGAGACTCTGTTGCATCGCCTGGGAGTTAAGAGCGTAGAGGAGTTAGGCATCAAACTTAGCCGCTCTGGAAAATAGGGCGTAACTTTCTACGCTTTTGTTGCACTTTTTTGTCTTTTTATAAGGCCATATGTGCCTGTTTAAAGAATGAAGTACAACTTTTATGTTTGATCTGCGTGCCTTTTAATGAAGAATATTAATTAGCACTCTTTGACTATTTATGCGAATCTTTTCCAAGAATAGACCTGCACTTGACCCTTTAAATAGATGGATGAACTCCACGCAAACTCATCTTCCCATTCTTCTTCCTCTCTTCTGAGAATGAATTTTCTATGAGAAGAAAATAGGAAATCCATGTTGTCTGATGTCAAATCTCTGTGCACGCTACCAGACATGGATCTGTCAATCCTTAGCAGCAAACTCAGCGGTAAGTTCAATATACACGCATCGAATTTTTTGTTTGCTAAGGACAAATTCATCTTCCTGAAATGAACAGAATGCATCTGTCTTTGCTTGGCCAGTTTCTGTTGGCTGATTTTTTTTACTGTTTCTTGCAAAATTTTGGCTGAAAACCTTCTTCAGAACTGGCATTGGTGATGTGGATGCTGTGGACAATGTTCTTCTGACACCCACATCAGGGAGCTCATACGCTTTTGACGCGTAAATCAGACAACTCAGAACTCTTCGTGAGATAGAAGGGTCTTCCTTAGATGGTAGGAAGAGCCTTTATACACGAGAGTTGGATGGTGGAGTTAACTCTACTACCGAGAAATCGGGTAGTAGAGTTCCTTTCAAGGTAGAACCAGGAATTGTATCCCAAGGTTTGGATACATTCCTGTCTTCCTTGAGAGGTTACCCCCATCCACCAGTTGTATTGGCAGCAACACGTTTTCGTGTTGCCCTACTCTGTGGTTCTCCTCTCGTCTGAGAGATAAGACCAGAGTTTGATTCCTGCTAGACACCCAGGAATTGCCACAAACAACGAGATTGCCAGAGAAGATCCAAGAAGAAATAGATCTCAGTTGTACATAGAATGAATCCAAGATTTGTAATAGATTTCCATTATGATTTGTAGAAAAGTCTAAGAAAATGTAATAGACTTTTTGTGGTGAAATGAGAATGGAAATGACACTTCTTCTATGCTCAATGATTTGTATTTGTGGATGAATTGTGGACATGATAGATAATAAAATCATCTTTTCTGTTTTTAGAGTATATGATATTATCAGAGGTATTATGGACATGATAATATATAGGAACTCGAAAGAAAATAGATTGATTTCTATGCAGAGGTCAAAACATGACAAATGAGTAAGCAGATTCGGAATTGATTCAGAGGTTATGAAAACATGATAAATAACGAATCCCCACTTAATGAACTGATAGAAGATTATGAACGGATGAACCGTTAAGAAACGATGAACAGATGAACTGTCGAGTGAATGTAATAAATGAACGGATGAACCGTCAAGTATTTAATGAATATGTGAAACGTCGGATGAATGTGAGAAATGAATGGATGAACTGAATATCGGGAAAGAATACGTCCCTTCGATCCTTGTAACCATATGCCTATAAATAGAGCATATATTTGAATAGAAGGATCGTATTTTATCCACAATGTCTTTTGAAGAGAACATAAAGAAGGCTGAAGTCGCCCTTGAAGCTACTGAAGGTGTTAAAGAACATCCACCTCCGCAGAAGAAGGAAATGGGCGAAAGCTCGTCTACTCCCAAGCTGCCAAAAGATATCCTGGACTTCCTGGTCGAACCAGGAGAAACCGAAGAAGAAGAAGCAATGAGGCTGGCTGCCTGTCAATTCTTGGTGCGGTCAGGAAAAGATGTATTCAATTATTTTGCTGATTATGTATGTGGTCCTCGTCCCAAATATGAAAGGGATTACAGTGATCTTCCATGATGATGTACTTTTTTTCTTGAGGGATTTGTCTCAAATAAACTCCGTTTAAGGAAACTTTATATTTTTGCCTTTATTCATTGATCTTTTGACTCAGAAATCAGAAAGACTAAATATCATTTTCATAAATATGATATTGAGATAGAAAATTCAGAGGTAATGTGGACATGATTTTCTGGATATCAAATTTGTTGAGAAAACGATACAAAGTAGAATACCTATCTCCACTGGGGATAATAGATATCAGAATGATTCTTCGGAAAGAACAATGAAACAGCTGGAGAGTGATGGTAGGACAATCTTGATAGAAATATTAGACGTAGTACTTCTTCAAGAATTTGCCGTTGATGGGCATCATAGTGGCTTTACCATCTAGAGTAGTGAGTTGATAAGCCCCATTAGAAAAGATCTTATTGACAATGAATGGACCTTCCCATTTTGCATCAAACTTGCCCTTACTCATGTGTGTCATAGTCATCGGGCGTCTGACAGTAAGCACAAGTTCTCCTTTCTGAAATGTTCGAATTCTGACTTTCTTGTTAAAAGCCCTTGAAATTCTAGCTTGATAGAATTCAATATTCTGTTGAGCAGATAACCGTTTTTCATCCAGAGCCTCCAATTCTTGAAGTCGAAGACGATCATTATTTTCAGCAGTGAGTTCATTAGCGATTGCTATCCTTAAAGAAGGAATTTGAATCTCTAATGGGAGAACAGCCTTAGATCCGTACACCAGAGAGAAAGGTGTACACTTAGTAGCATTACGGACTGTAGTACGATAAGCCCACAAGCATTCCCCGAGCTTGTCACTCCAATTACGTTTGTTAGTGGAGACAAACTTCTTTAGGAGTTTGATGATAGTCTTGTTGAAAGCTTCTGCCAATCCGTTAGCTGCTGGTATGTGGTAGAAGCAACATTATTGATCCGGTGATCGTCACAGAATCGAATAAATTTCTGGCTGACGAACTGTGGTCCGTTATCATGAACAATGCGTCGAGGAACACCAAATCTGTAGATGACGTGGTGCTTAATAAAGCTGATGACATTAGACGTCTTAACTTCAGATAAAGGAATAGCTTCGGCCCATTTGGAGAAGTAATCGATTATTACGAGAATGAACCGATGACCTTTAGATGACGGTGGATTGATCGGGCCGACAATATCCATGCTCCAAGCTTCGAAGGGCCATGATGCTGCCGTCGGATGTAGAAATTCCGAAGGTTGATGTATAAAATCCGCATGGATTTGGCAAGCTTTGCATTTCCTTGCATATTCAATGGCATCTGATACCATAGTTGGCCAATAATAACCCATCCGTCGAATACGATCTTGAAGTTTTGGCCCAGGTTGATGCGCTCCACAAATTCCATTATGTGCTTCACGAATAACTTGTTGGACTTCATCACCGGCAATGCACCGAAGGAGTAAACCATCATAAGCTCGACGATATAAGGTCTTTGTTGTATGATTGGAATAGAATCTGAGTGATCGTCGTCTGATAGATGCTGCCTCACTCGGATCATCCGGAAGAATATCATATAATACAAGATCTAAGAAAGGAAGTCTCCACTCTTTATCCGTATTCTGATTCTCAGTCGAGTTGTTGAAGATGAATTCCATGCTGGAATCGGATGAAGATGATATCGATTTACGACTAAATCCAAATCCTCTTGTTGTGTTGACGTCATGAGATGTTGATTCTTCAATGTCAACTGGAAGTCCTAGAGTCAGGTTTTTTTCAAGATGAAATAATTCTCGACTACGAACAACAATCATTTATTGCCGTCTGATTGGGATAGCCAGCACCGCTGCAAGATTAGCAAGGGCATCAGCTTCTGTGTTACATGCTCGCCTAACATGTTCAATAAAGAATTCTTTAAATGATGGGCCATAGATATGGCCACTCTATGATAAGGAACCAAATCTTGATGGCGAACTTCATAAGTACCCCTGATCTGATTGACAATAAGTTTAGAGTCTCCATACGCCTCCAAATGTTGAATATTCAGATATTTAGCGAGTTGAAGACCAATAAGCAATGCGTTGTACTCAGCTACATTGTTTGAACACGGCTGATCGAGAGAATAAGCTCTTTGGATGGCAAGACCTTCTGGCGATACAAGAACAATTCCAACTCCAGCAATAATATCGCCATTAGGACTAATTCTTGATGCTCCATCAAAGAATAGACGCCAAGTAGGATCTTCAGGATTTTTAGAATAATCCTTTAGGTAAGGTTTCCCCGTTCGAGTAGCACTAACAAGTGCTTCTTCTTTGTCTTTTGGCTCTGTGTCAGAGGTAGACCCAAGAGAAGTCATATGACATGACTTGATCTTTCCAGCCTTCTTGGATTTTTGAGAAAAAATCTTTTGAGGAGAAGGCGATTCAAAATCTGCCACTAGATCAGGATGGATCCACATGATTTCCCCTGTTTCTAAAGTGATTGGCACTAATCCTTCAGACTGTGGAGGAGGAAGATTCACTATGTCAAGAGTTGCCTTGGGAATAGGAACAATCCCACTTTCAAGGAGTTGAGGAGGGAAATTTCCAAATTGCATAGAGACGACGTTGGAGGTGACGGTCTTCTCTTTTGGAGTAAGAGAGATAGCTCCAGATTTAATCATTTCTTGGATCTTTCCTTTCAATACATAACATGTACGAATTGTATGACCCAGCATTATGTGATATGGACAGTATTTAGGATGATCTGTCTTACCAGCTTCATCAGGTTTCTTGATCTCTGGTAATTGTATTTTATTACCTTTCAGCAGACATTCAAAGATACCAAGGACATCGTCGTCATCAAAAGAATATTCTTCTCTGGGGCGAGGTGTTCTTGATTGTTGAGTTGTAGAGGCAGAAGTTTAAACATTTGATGCATCTTTGCTCTGAAGATTAACTTCAAGAGTTTCTTTTCCTTTGCGAGCATTATTTTTATTGTTAGCACCTTGTCCTGTTTCTTTAGGAGTCATCTGCACTCCTAAACCTTTGAAGGTTTCAGCACTGATTTCTGCAGCTTTAGCACTGACTATGAAGGAAGGCCAATCTTGAAATTGAGTGGACCCTGTCCACATACTGATGATTGGCAACAAGTTTGATTTGCACGTGTCAATGGTGACAGCATCAGGAGTTCCAAGAGGCATCTTCAGAGCTTCTCTTCGAAACCGTTCAATGTATTCCTCTGTAGATTCATTATTTTTCTGCTTGATTCTAATAAGAGCAGACATAGTCATGTCGTTAAGCCCTTCATAGAACCTTTCAAGAAACATCTGTTTGAAAATAGCAAATGAGGTAATACTCCCATCTGGGAGACTTCTATACCATTCATAAGCCGTTCCCTTGAGACATCCAATAAATACCCGAGTAAGAAGGGCATCACTTGGTTGTAGTTGATCAGTCATCACTTCAAAGTGATTGATAAACTGACTTGGAGAAGTGGTTCCATCATAGAATGAGATAGTAGGAGGCTTGTATTTAGGAGGATATGATACTTGCTTCCATTCTATCGGATAAGGCTGCTTGATGCCTAACCTTTGTAAACCATTCTTCTGTTTGAATGCCTCGAATTGAGTTTTGAGATTTTTTAATTCTTCAGAGACAACTCCCGAAGATTGTGGAGTTGTGGCTTGTAGAGAATAGTTGGAAGGAGAAACAGCATTGTAAGCACTACCCCCAGCTCCAGAGAGACTAGGATTTGGTTGAGCAGGTCCAGGAGTATTGGATTGTACTGCTGGAGGAACTTGTACTGGACTTATATCAGTATCAACTGGTATGGCATCTGATACAGTCTGTCGATTTTGCAACTGAGCTGTCATGAGTTTATACATTGACTTCATTGTGTCAGTCATAGACTTCATTTGCTGTTCCAAAGAAGCAATTCTTTGATCTTGAGGAGTCAGGGAAGAAGAAGGTTCATCAGTATTTCCATCAACCATGTAAGTCGTGACTGTATGAGGGATTATTGATGAACTAGTAGATGTTGTATGCTCTGAATCATTGCTTCGTGTATCAAAGTCAACTATAGGAGAATTACCCCCAGTAGGAAGAGGTGGGAAGTTAGATTCTCCAAGAAATTCAGAATCAATTTCAGGGATCAAATTTCTTTGACTAGAAGCCAGGACTCTTGCTCTGGTGTTTCTATATACTCCATCTGGACTATCAACTCTACCCCCGGTGTCCCGAGAAGTCATGTTGACAGAGGCAAACAAAGGCTCATCTTCATCAGGCATAGGTTCATACTGAATCCTATTAAAGACAGACTGTCGTTTATTTTGACATCTGTATTGCATTGTGACTCTTGGCTGGAAGTCACATTCATGATCACCATGGTCTTGAACTTTTAATTCACATCTGCACTGAATTATGACTCTTGGATAGAAGTCACATTCAGCATGTTCCTTTGATATAGAATTACTCCTTCTCTTCTGTTGAAGATATTCCCGTAAATCTGTTTGTGAAGATTGAGGAGTATACTTCCTGTTCTTGGGTCTTGATGGCTCTTGATTATACAAAGAGTGATTAATGTGAGCCACATAATTTCTTGCATACTCTGCATCTGGATCTTTTATCTTCATATCCAATTGGTATGGTTTCTTAACACCAGAAGTGCTGAGTTTTGTTCTTAAATCAGTGGAAGGTAACATATTAATTTTGGAAACATGGAGTTTTCCTTCCATTGATCTGGATATTTGCAGAGAAGGAAGAGTTAAACCACTCCCTTGATTAGGAGTTGGTAACAGACCCTCTTTAATGGACAGATTCTGTGCCCAATTTGAAGAAATCAAAGAAGAAGACATTAAGGAATATTTCTTCTTAGACTCATTCAGATGTTGAGACATAGAATGTCCAGAAGGAAGAGTAGTCAAAAGACCATCTCCTTTCCTTTGACTAACAAAAGTATCAGTCAAAGCTGTTCCTGGAGTAAAAACTACAGGAGCAGAAGAAACAACTAAAGAGTTATTCCTTTTCGAAGGGACTTTGTGTGGAAGACCACCCCCAGTTCTAGTAGAACTCGGTGAAGAAGAAGAGATAACTAAGGAGTTATTCTTCTCTGATAAAATACACGCTGAAACAGACTTGGTTAAAGAACCAGAGCTGTTAGCGTGACTTTTGATTTTAGAATTACACGCTGGAACAGATTTGGCTAAGGAGCCAGTACTGTCAGCGTGACTTTTGAATGTGGGATTGCACACTGGAATAGATTTGGCTAAGGAGCCAGTACTATCAGTGTGACTTTTAGAGTTGAATTTGTACACGGGAACAGATTTGGCTAAGGAGCCAGTACTGTCAACGTGACTTTTAGAGTTGAATTTGCACACTGGAACAGATTCGGCTAAGGAGCCAGTACTGTCAGCGTGACTTTTAGAGTTGAATTTGCACACTGGAACAGATTCGGCTAAGGAGCCAGTACTGTCAGCGTGACTTTTAGAATTGAATTTGCACGCTGGAACAGATTTGGCTAATGAGCCAGTACTGTCAGCGTGACTTTTAGTTACTGTCATCTTCGAGCGCACAAGAGTGTGCGTGCTTGCAGTGGAGTTCTTGCCAGTGTTAGGAGTAGACACTGTGGCAGAGACTTCACCATTGACTGCCAACTGATTCTTAGGGACATAGACAGAGTGTCCCTTCGACTTGGCAGTGATGATGGAGGCTGGAATGGGCTTGCCACCCTTAGCCTGCTGCATTTCTTCATAGGCGAGTTGATCGAATTTGATCGTCATCACCTTCTTCGTCGAGCCGATTGACGAAGTGTTGCATTGAGTTGTTACCATCTCAGAAGAGGAGATAGTTTTCCCCAGCAGAGTCGCCAATTTGTTTTTCATAAAGAAATTCTCTTTATTTGTTGTGTTTCTGGGAAAATTACAACTGTAGGAATCCGATCTAGAAGACGATCGCTTTATCCCTTGGACTATGAGAAGAAGAAAAGCTCTCAAAATTTTGACAGTAGATATCAATGTATCTGTACAATGAATGAGAAAAAGAACTCTATTTATAGAGTCAAAACAGTAACTGAAAAGATAACTACCTCACCACTGGTGCATTTGAAAAGTCACGCAGACTCTAAATACACGCAGGGTTAGTGAGTAGTTACTGGACGTGGCCCGTAACTGTTGGACACATGGCATTAGTACATGGGTCGTGTGCAAGTTACTGGGCACGCGAGAGAGAGATCGGTGGCATGGCTGCCACGTACTTCAGTTGAAATGAAATCCACGCTGTCTTGCTGAAGGCAAAAATCCACGCAGTTTCGTTGACGCAGACTCGTTGAAGGCGAAATCCACGCAAGCTTTGAAGAAGAATACTTCAGAATTCACGCAGGCTTTGAGAAGAATAACTCAAAAATCCACGCAAACTTGAGGAAGGAGAAGGTTCAGAATCCACGCAAACCGCCAGCTGTCTTGATTTGGCACGCTTCGTCTGACACAAAATCTCTGACATTGATTATATTGTCAGCCGCATTAAATGAAGATAAGACCCAAAGTCACGCCAACTTGGTGAAGAGTGAGTCTTGCTAATGAAGATTTCGAAAATCACGCAAAAGACGGCGATGATCTCTCGAGTTCTGTGCGTACGTGGCATACGAGGAGACGTTTCTCGACTGCTGTGTTGTCAGTCATTATGATTCTGACGTATGGCTGAGCTGTCTCTGCGTGATTTCTAAAGGAGATGGACAGGCAGAACTTAGCGTATCTTTTGTGCTGCTTCTCGGATCACTCTACGTGACTTGTTCTGATCAACTCAGCGTGACTTCATTTTTTAGGCCTACAATGATCTCAGGATTTGCAGCAGGTACAGCCGGTGGTACAGTATGTTGGGCCACGATGATAGAATGCATACTTGCAACCATTTTGTTAGCACCCTGAATTTCGGGTTGATTTTTTTCATTTTATTTTATTTTCTGATTGTTTAGTTTCATTAAATAATTTATTCTGTATTTTTTTCCTTAAGTGTACTTTCCCATGCCTTTGATATTTGGAGTATCAGGGATGTTCAACTCTGGAAATCTTCTTCAATGAGTTTTGGAGTGGACACGATTACCTTCATGACGGTATATAGTGTCCCATCCAAACTTGTTCCCTTGTACTCTTTCTGCTTCGCTGAACTTCGGGTCGGTTTAGACCATTTGATTGATATTTATTTTCCCACTCTTTTCTTTGATCATTTTCAGCGCGTTACCATGACTTTTAATTTGGGAACGCAAGACCAGTCAGTTTCTTGAAACCAACTCCTCATTGATGATCTACTCGAGACACTCGTCATCCATGACCTTCGTGTCCCGCTCAGACACGTCATTTTGTGCTCCATTTGATTCGCACAACTTTCCTGACGCGTGACCCGATTTTATTTCACTCCACGGCGTCACATTCATTTTCCAACTTAATTTGTGGGTCCCCTGTCGAGCAAAACCTGTCCGCCCCAACTATGGACATGGCCCACATTGAGCCTACTATCCGTCCGCCACTTGTGTCTCATTTATTGGAATCTCCATGTGCTACTTATTTGCCCATGATTATCAACTCCTATTTTTAATTCGAATATTTCGCCATGTCCGATTTTCATCCAACCCGGTTTGACCGAACCCAGTCCAAGCCCCAGATTATCCTCCATCACCACCCTCAGCCTCTTTTCCCTTGAAAAAAAAATATCAAGTACTCTTCTATCTATTTTCTTATATTTATTGGAATTTTCTATTGATATTAATCCCTATTGGAATGACCTATTCTAGCTATATTTAATCCTAGCCTTTGATTTCCCTCCTTAAATCCTACCCCTTAAAATCTAGCATGGAACTTTTCTCACATCCAACATGTATTGGCCGGCCCTAATTTTTAGGGAAGGCATTCTCTCTCCCTCTCATTAATGAATCATTCTTTCTCTCTCTCCTTTCTTTGTTTTCCTATTCCAACAAAAACCAACAGCAACCACATCAACAACATTTCCATGCAACTCCTCACTAGCCCGACTACCACCTTCGACCTCCTGGCCCGGCCTGCCGTCGGCCACCGGCCCTCCGCCGCCGTCGGCCTCCCCCACAGGGCCATCTCTCCTCCTCCTCCTCCCATGTAACAACAACCACCACCACCACCATCAACCATCATCTCTACCACTCTCATCTCGACCACCACCTCCTCCGCTGCACAGGCGCAGCCCCATCGCGCCAGGCCGTGCCACCGCCGGACTAAGCGCGCTGCGCAGCCGCGCCTTGCTACAGTAGCAGCAGCTCACAGTAGGAGCGGGCCACAGCAGGCCGGAACAGCCGCGCGCGCGTGCGGGTTTCGCCGCCGCCGCCGCCGCCGGCCGTCGTGCCCCCGGCGATCATTCCCCTCGGGTGCGCCCAACCCTGGCCAGTCCTTCCATGACGGCCACCGTCCTCCGGGACGTGCCGTCGAGGCGATTCGTGCGTTTCGAACGACGTCCCGTCGTGACGCGCGCGGGATCGAGTTTGTTTTGACGCTCCGTCGCAGCGACTTCGTACGCATTTTCCCGGAGATCCGACTGTTGGATCGGCGATTTCTTTGCTCCGTCGCAATCTGGGTATATCCACCTTCGCTCATGTCAATTTTCGTCCGTTAATTTTATCGTTTGATACATGAAAACCGGCCACCAAGTTGACCGTTTAAATTGTATTAAATTTGGACAGTTTCGCGGGGCCAACTTCGTCAGCTTGTATCTCCTCCACCGTAGCTCCGTTTGGCGTGCTACCAGTTCCGGTGCGAAGCTGGTATAACCCTCTTGCTACCCCTTCAGTTTCGTTTTATTGTGAGCTTGTTTGATTGGTTGAATTCGACGCCAAAGTTGGCCGTCCGAATTCGTAATTTCCAACTTGTAAAATTCCATTTTTGAACACGGGACTCCAGATTTCATTTCTGACACCACCATTAGACTTGTGGCGTCGTTCTGGCATGTTTTCATATAAAATTTGTTAGATTTGGAGAACGTGGGCCCGGATACGTATTTCGGTACAAAGCGGGTCCCATATTCTGGGTCAACGGGACTTTTTGACGCCGGCTCATCGGAATCCAATTCCGGATATACCGTTGAGTTCGTATCGTCATTCTGGACTCGTTGACATATAATTTGCTATGTTTTGGTGGACATTGGGTCTAGCACGCATTTCGGTGCAAGTCGGATACCAATATCCGGGTCAACGGGTCATTTTGAGATCGGCTCATCGGAATCCAATTCCGGAGATACCGTTGAGTTCGTATCATCAATCTGGACTCGTTGGCAGGTAGTTTGCTGAGTTTTGAGAACTTTGGCTCCGGCGCGCATTTCCGTGCAAACCGAAATTCCAAGTTCTGGTCAACGGGCCAAATTGAGATCGGGTCAACGGAATCCAATTCTGGAGATACCGTTGGATTCGTATCAACATTCTGGTTGCATGGACATATAATTTGTTATATTTTATAGACTTGTTTTCTTGTACGTTTTTCGGTGCAAAACGGCTCCGACACGGATACCGTTTTGACCCGAAATTACCTTTTTGCCCTTGTGTCCAAATTGGACCGTTGGGTAGGCTATCCTAGCTAATTTGACCATTCTGGACACGTTGGCGATGTTCATTTCATCGTCCGACAATGTTTGTTGATAATTTCTCTGAGTTTAACCTTTTTATAATTAGTTAATAATTAATTCACATAATGTTCGTATTTCGGGATTAGTACAACGAAACTGAGATCAGCCAATTCCAGTGATCTCACATCGCTGAAATTGACAAGTTGGATACGTGGATCACTATAATAAGATTATCAACCTTACCGATAATCTTCTTATCTCGATTTGCGTGCCGTAAGTTTTGACGTACAAATAACGAAGTACACCATATATTAGATTAGATTTACCCTGTTTGACCAGAGTTGACCAGTTGACCCAAAGTCAACTATAAGTCAACACTTGACCTAGTTTGACTAGATTATTGACCGGAGTCGACCTAGAGTTGTTTTGACTTAGAAGAACCTAGAATAATGTAGATTGATTATAGAGATTCATTTATTACAACTTGAACACCTTGTAACCTGTGTTTCTTTAAATAGGACTCTGTGGCTTCAGTGGGACCCCCTATACTTATCAGCTGTTCAAGTTATCGAGGCGATTATATTCTCTGATCATTTCATATCCTGCTTAGAATTATTTCCTGCAGTAGATTACTTTACTTGTACTGTCACGACGGTCACACGGATTGGTAGTATATGGATCCTTTCTTGAGATGTTATCCTTATGGAGCATCGGGTACTACGTGTTCTGTGCGTTTCACTTACATGGCGTATCACTATGCTTCTTGGTTCACTTGATTACTTGTGACATGTACCCTCATGATCACAGAGTCTCTTGAATCCTACACAGTTGGGTAACCCCCAGACTCCCCATTTATGGGACATCTATGTATCCCCCTTCGCGGGCCTTGCATGGAATCATATAACATAACCTGGCTGGATCCTTGTGTATTGATTGGGGTACGGGGGAGTAGAAGTGGACATGTAAATAATACACCAGTAGTATCTTCATTGAATCATTCCGTAGTGTCTTCATTGAATCATCCCAGGCCATTTACATGTTCATGTTGTACTCTGACTCACTAGTCACTGCTAGTTCTCTATGTATAGTAGATATTTCTATTACAGTTCTCTCTCTGTTTTTATACTGCACTTCTTTCAGTACTTGTATCTTACTTTACTGCATGTTTATATTTTCTAACCTGTTATGAATTGTTGAGATGTACTGTACTCGCTCCAGTCCTGACTGGACCTGTTGATAAATTTTACAGATAGCCTGGAGGTGCCTGCTAGCCTAGAGGAGACACATTAGAAGTTGTTTAGGTAGTTATTTCATTTTGTCTGGAGTTGTATTTTACTTTGTGGATTACTGTATCTTTATTTGAGTTTTGAGATGTATTTCTGGGTTCATGTATCTTAGACACTTAGACTTCTATCTCCTGTATCTCTTTTGGATTTCATGTTTTATCTATCTTTATCATGCTCTACCTTAGATGTGATTGAGTTTGTATCTGCTATGTCACCCCCATTCGGGGAGTATAAACTGTTTAGTCTTATACTGTTAGATGCATTGAGACCTAGGGCAACGTTCTACCGCCGACACTGCGGCGTAGGCTGGGCGTTGTTACGTTCTCGTGCCCTAACTCTAGGGTGCGGGTCGTGACACGTTTTTAGTGGTGGCCCATGCAGGTCGAGACTAAAGTGTAGTGGTATTCGAACTAGAGTACCACTACAGCCTGCAGTAGGATTAGGATATATTTTGAAGGTACTCAATCACAGATAGGAACCCTTGAGAGATTTCCGGGACGACCCTGGAGAATCTTATTTAACTTCGATTTGAAAACTCTCTTTTTTCCCTTAATTTAATTTATTTTACTTTTGTTGTTAAATTTGATTTTTATGGATTATTGTTGAATTTGAGTTTGTATTTATTTTGATGGAAGATTTTCGAATTTTGAATTTTGATGATAGCTGTTGCATTCGAGTTTGCATTTTGATGGATTGTGTTCACTTTTGAATCTTGATGTTCGTTAATAAATTTTGATTGATTTTTGAGTATTCATTGTTGATTTAATTTGATTTTTGGCAAGATGAAATTATATGGGCTAGGTCATCTATGTTATGGAATCTAGTCTTCTATAGTCACATTATCCAGCATGGTGAGGACATATAGTCTGACTCTGGATGTATTTCTCGGGTGTGGGAATTTAAGATTTTCGCAGCCAAGCATGCGGCACCGCGAAAATGTTAAATACCATGATTCTAGAGATATGTGCATAAGTCAAGGGCTCTGTGATTATCGTAGCCTTGCTTACTAGTATGACGAGGATTTTGAGTACCATGATTTTGGATAGACGCATATGATTATCGGATTGCACCTTAAATAATTTTGAACATGTTTTCTCTACTTTTGTTTCAGTCATTCAAAAAAAAAGAGGAAATTTTTTTATTTGTTGTTTTGTCTAGTTTCCTATTATTTAACTCAGGAGTAAGTTTAGTTGGTTTATAAACCTTGTGAAATTCCTTGCTAGGAGTTTTCATAATACAATGAATCGATGATTTTGCTAGATTTTATCTGAATTTGATATTTTAACTCTGGATTTCAAAACGGTTCCTTCTTTTAAACTGATAAGCAAAATAGATTTCATTGTTATTCCTTCTTGCTATTATTATTGTATTAAATGATAATGATAATAAAACTGTCTTGATTTCGTCAATCACCTGCTTGCAATCTTGGTTGGAATCAAATGTTAGTCTTAACGTAGAATTAATTTTTATTGGGATATGAGAATATGTATACGAATATATATAGCAGACACTTTGCCTAACACGTATGCATGCTACACTTAATTTTTCCACATATCCAGATACATATTGATATGTTGTTGATGTCCAAATTTTTCATAACCAATATTTCTGGTCCTCTGTTTTCCATGTTTAAATTCGTAAGTTAAATATAAATTTTATGTTATTAGTTTTGTCTACATCACTGCACATGTATGTTATACATAGAGTTTCAATTCAAAAAATTGGTTAAGTTATGTTAAATTTGTCAAATTTAAGACTGTGTACATATTAACCTTAATGCTGAGTTTCCAAATGTTTAGTTCAAATTGCTGTTTTATTTTCTTAAATGGAATATTTGAGCTATATACCTTGTGGGAAGTAGGATATAAATTTAAGTTTCATATTCTTACATGTTAGGTGATGATAAACATTGAGTTGGTTTTGATGTTCAAATTTCTCTAATATCCTAAAAAAAAAAACTGTATACATGTTAACATTTTCATATTAATTTCCATGTTTAGTTCTGTTTCGGATTTAACATGTAATATTAAACTGTATGCGTAGGTAAATGTATGGATAGTATGTTAGGGTTTCATTTCTATCATGTTAGGATGTACTAGGACCATTGAGATTGGTTGTGATGTTTCAAACCCTAAAATCTGAGACCGCATTATGTTCATATTTTCTATGGTTTAAATGTTAGCTTGTTTTCAGATTTTATATGTAAATGTTGAACTAAAACTGGATTTAACCTTTCAATACTAAGCTATAACCCTGTACAAGGACACACACATACTCTAACTTAGTATACCCTGTCATGTAACCTGATCCTTCCTCTCTATGTTATGATCATGTATCTATATAGATATATAAAGCGTCTATACATCTATGTTATAATTTGTATAAATACATAGCTAAGTCTCTACCTTTTTATATATATATGGTTAGCTATGCATGTTATGATTAAATAGGTTGCGTGTTGTGGATTGTTTAACCAATATGCCATGATTAGTGTAACTTGATAGCCGTTGTTTTAAAACCCAAATTTCTCATATACACTTTCATGTATACTCACGTACACACACGCCTACTATCTAACCGTATGAACATGTCCCCATACACATGATGCTAGTTTTACCTTTCTAACGCTCTCTCTGTATATATTGTGATTGGATTTCAATGCAAGTGACTTTCAATTCTTTAACTTGTGATTTTGATTTCCTTGGGATAGTACTTTTTCAGATGATTGGTAGTTACCTTGTTTTATTTTGATAAGTACCAGTTTTCATATAGGATGGTAGACTGCCTAACAGTTTTGATGGTTGTTGTTTCTGTATCTTCCAATTTTAGCACCCTGGGTTGCTTGTGTGTTTGGATACCCTATGACTGTTTGGTTAGTATGACTAGTAAACCTAGATGAGACTTCACTGTCACCGTATACCATGACCCTGTATGCCGTTCTTTTATTTGATGGTATGATTTGTTTAAGTTCTGGGACTTTTATTGTGGGGGTTTGACCTAGAGGGAGTATGGACATTTTAATTTCGAGGACGAAATTTTTATAAGGTGGGTAGGATGTTAGCACCCTGAATTTCGGGTTGATTTTTTTCATTTTATTTTATTTTCTGATTGTTTAGTTTCATTAAATAATTTATTCTGTATTTTTTTCCTTAAGTGTACTTTCCCACGTCTTTGATATTTGGAGTATCAGGGATGTTCAACTCTGAAAATCTTCTTTACGAGTTTTGGAGTGGACACGATTACCTTCATGACGGTATATAGTGTCCCATCCAAACTTGTTCCCTTGTACTCTTTCTGCTTCGCTGAACTTCGGGTCGGTTTAGACCATTTGATTGATATTTATTTTCCCACTCTTTTCTTTGATCATTTTCAGCGCGTTACCATGACTTTTAATTTGGGAATGCAAGACCAGTCAGTTTCTTGAAACCAACTCCTCATTGATGATCTACTCGAGACACTCGT
Source organism: Iris pallida (assembly GCA_029216955.1). Classification (NCBI taxonomy): domain Eukaryota; kingdom Viridiplantae; phylum Streptophyta; class Magnoliopsida; order Asparagales; family Iridaceae; genus Iris; species Iris pallida. The sequence goes on from JANAVB010005598.1 coordinate 2,224,590, forward strand.
CATCCATGACCTTCGTGTCCCGCTCATACACGTCATTTTGTGCTCCATTTGATTCGCACAACTTTCCTGACGCGTGACCCGATTTTATTTCACTCCACGGCGTCACATTCATTTTCCAACTTAATTTGTGGGTCCCCTGTCGACCAAAACCTGTCCGCCCCAACTATGGACATGCCCACATTGAGCCTACTATCCGTCCGCCACTTGTGTCTCATTTATTGGATTCTCCATGTGCTACTTATTTGCCCATGATTATCAACTCCTATTTTTAATTCGAATATTTTGCCATGTCCGATTTTTATCCAACCCGGTTTGACAGAACCCAGTCCAAGCCCCATATTATCCTCCATCACCACCCTCAGCCTCTTTTCCCTTGAAAAAAAATATCAAGTACTCTTCTATCTATTTTCTTATATTTATTGGAATTTTCTATTGATATTAATCCCTATTGGAATGACCTATTCTAGCTATATTTAATCCTAGCCTTTGATTTCCCTCCTTAAATCCTACCCCTTAAAATCTAGCATGGAACTTTTCTCACAGCCAACATGTATTGGCCGGCCCTAATTTCTAGGGAAGGCATTCTCTCTCCCTCTCATTAATGAATCATTCTTTCTCTCTCTCCTTTCTTTGTTTTCCTATTCCAACAAAAACCAACAGCAACCACATCAACAACATTTCCATGCAACTCCTCACTAGCCCGACCACCACCTTCGACCTCCTGGCCCGGCCTGCCGTCGACCACCGGCCCTCCGCCGCCGTCGGCCTCCCCCACAGGGCCATCTCTCCTCCTCCTCCTCCTCCCATGTAACAACAACCACCACCACCATCAACCATCATCTCCACCACTCTCATCCCGACCACCACCTCCTCCGCTGCACAGGCGCAGCCCCGCCGCGCCAGGCCGTGCCATCGTCGGACTAAGCACGCTGCGCAGCCGCGCCTTGCTACAGTAGCAGCAGCTCACAGTAGGAGCGGGCCACAGCAGGCCGGAATGGCCGCGCGCGCGTGCGGGTTTCGCCGCCGCCGCCGCCGGCCGTCGTGCCCCCGGCGATCATTCCCCTCGGGTGCGCCCAACCTGGGCCAGTCCTCCCATGACGGCCACCGTCCACCGGGACGCGCCGTCGAGGCGATTCATGCGTTTTGAAGGACGTCCCGTCGTGACGCGCGCGGGATCGAGTTCGTTTTGACGCTCCGTCGCAGCGACTTCGCGCACATTTTCCCGGAGATCCGACCGTTGGATCGATGATTTCTTCGCTCCGTCGCAATCTCGGTATATCCACCTTCGCTCATGTCAATTTTCGTCCGTTAATTTTATATTTTGATACATGAAAACCGGCCACCAAATTGACTGTTTAAATTGTATTAAATTTGGACAGTTTCGCGGGGCCAATTTCGTCAGCTTGTATCTCCTCCATCGCAGCTCCGTTTGGCGTGCTACTAGTTCCGGTGCGAAGCTGGTATAACCCTCTTGCTACCACTTCAGTTTCGTTTCATTGTGAGCTTGTTTGATTGGTTGAATTCGACGCCAAAGTTGGCCATCCGAATTCGTAATTTCCAACTTGTAAAATTCTATTTTTGAACACGGGACTCCAGATTTCATTTCTGACACCACCATTAGACTTGTGGCATCGTTCTGGCATGTTTTCATATAAAATTTGTTAGATTTGGAGAACGTGGGCCCGGGCACGCATTTCGGTACAAAGCGGGTCCCACATTCTGGGTCAACGGGACTTTTTGACGCCGGCTCATCGGAATCCAATTTCGGATATACCGTTGAGTTCGTATCGTCATTCTGGACTCATTGACATATAATTTGCTAGGTTTTGGTGGACATTGGGTCTGGCACGCATTTCGGTGCAAGTCGGATACCAATATCCGGGTCAACGGGTCATTTTGAGATCGGCTCATCGGAATCCAATTCCGGAGATATCGTTGAGTTCGTATCATAATTCTGGACACGTTGACAGGTAGTTTGCTGAGTTTTGAGAACTTTGGCTTCGGCGTGCATTTCCGTGCAAACCGAAATTCCAAGTTCTGGTCAACGGGCCAAATTGAGATCGGGTCAACGGAATCCAATTCTGGAGATACCGTTGGGTTCGTATCAACATTCTGGTTGTGTGGACATATAATTTGTTATATTTTATAGACTTGTTTTCTTGCACGTTTTTCGGTGCAAAACGGTTCCGACACGGACACCATTTTGACCCGAAATTACCTTTTTGCCCTTGTGTCCAAATTGGACTGTTGGGTAGGCTATCCTAGCTAATTTGACCATTCTGGACACGTTGGCGATGTTCATTTCATCGTTCGACAATGTTTGTTGATAATTTCTCTGAGTTTAACCTTTTTATAATTAGTTAATGATTAATTCACATAATGTTCGTATTTCGGGATTAGTACAACGAAACTGAGATCAGCCAACTCCAGTGATCTCACATCGCTGAAATTGACAAGTTGGATATGTGGATCACTATAATAAGATTATCAACCTTACCGATAATCTTCTTATCTCGATTTGCGTGCCGTAAGTTTCGACGTACAAATAACGAAGTACACTTTATATTAGATTAGATTTACCCTGTTTGACCAGAGTTGACCAGTTGACCCAAAGTCAACTATAAGTCAACACTTGACCTAGTTTGACTAGATTATTGACCGGAGTCGACCTAGAGTTGTTTTGACTTAGAAGAACCTAGAATAATGTAGATTGATTATAGAGATTCATTTATTACAACTTGAACACCTTGTAACCTGTATTGCTTTAAATAGGACTCTGTGGCTTCAGTGGGACCCCCTATACTTATCAGCTATTCAGGTTATCGAGGCGAGTACATTCTCTGATCATTTTATATCATGCTTAGAATTATTTCCTGCAGTAGATTACTTTACTTGTACTGTCACGACGGTCACACGGATTGGTACTATATGGATCCTTTCTTGAGATGTTATCCTTATGGAGCATCGGGTACTACGTGTTCTGTGCGTTTCACTTACATGGCGTATCACTATGCTTCTTGGTTCACTTGATTACTTGTGACATGTACCCTCATGATCACAGAGTCTCTTGAATCCTACACAGTTGGGTAACCCCCAGACTCCCCATTTATGGGACATCCATGTATCCCCCTTCGCAGGCCTTGCATGGAATCATATAACATAACCTGGCTGGATCCTTGTGTATTGATTGGGGGTACGGGGGAGTAGAAGTGGACATGTAAATAATACACCAGTAGTATCTTCATTGAATCATTCCGTAGTGTCTTCATTGAATCATCCCAGGCCATTTACATGTTCATGTTGTACTCTGACTCACTAGTCACTGCTAGTTCTCTATGTATAGTAGATATTTCTATTACAGTTCTCTCTCTGTTTTTATACTGCACTTCTTTCAGTACTTGTATCTTACTTTACTGCATGTTCATATTTTCTAACCTGCTATAAATTGTTGAGATGTACTGTACTCGCTCCAGTCCTGACTGGACCTGTTGATAAATTTTACAGATAGCCTGGAGGTGCCTGCTAGCCTAGAGGAGACACATTAGAGGTTGTTTAGGTAGTTATTTCATTTTTTCTGGAGTTGTATTTTACTTTGTGGATTACTGTATCTTTATTTGAGTTTTGAGATGTATTTCTGGGTTCATGTATCTTAGACACTTAGACTTCTATCTCCTGTATCTCTTTTGGATTTCATGTTTTATCTATCTTTATCATGCTCTACCTTAGATGTGATTGAGTTTGTATCTGCTATGTCACCCCCATTCGGGGAGTATAAACTGTTTAGTCTTATACTATTAGATGCATTGAGACCTAGGACAGTGTTCTACCGCCGACACTGCGGCGTAGGCTGGGCGTTGTTACGTTCTCGTGCCCTAACTCTAGGGTGCGGGTCGTGACACATTTTAGCCATGGTCTTCAGCTTGTCTTCTAGTGCAGCTATTCGTTGTTCTTGACTAGCCGAACTAGAACCATCTGGGTCTTCAGTGACAACATAAGCTGTCACTTCTCTAAGCACAGTGGAGGACACTGTCTGTTCAGAACTTTCGCTATATGCATCATAATCAGAGAAGGAATTATCTCCTGAGTAAGAAAGAGGGAGATGACCGGAAGGATCTTGGAGAAGATTCCTTTGACCGATTGTGTCTCGGCTTCGGGATCGAGTATGTTGGAATACTCCTTCAGAAGATTCTTGGAGTAGATCCAGATATCTTTGACTGGGTCTACGAGGCTTGCCGTGTTTGGAGCATTTCCTACCCCCAGTATCTCGGGAAGCCATATTGACAGAAGCATACAACATTTCGTCCTCGTCTTCCGACATTGGTTCAGAGTTTGTAAAGTTCAGACGATCGAAGACAGATCGCTTTGTTGTTTGGCAACAACACTTAATGACAACCTTGTGATTACAATGGTGTCCAAGTGGCTGAACTGGAGGGGTTGAGATATTGTCCCGCTTTTGCTTGAGGTGCTCTCGGAGGTCAGGAACAACGACGGGACGAGAAAAAGTTTGAGGGATATGTTCTTTGACAACATTCGGAACATGGTTTCGGTTCTTCAGATGTTTTGTCCCTTAAGTGTACAGGGAAGTACTCACTTCATTAGCATAGGTGTCAGGATTTTTGATCCTAGAAGTTTGCCTTTGATGCAGGTTCGTCTTCGGCATTGGCTGCTTGCGTTTCGCCGAAGTTGATGTAGACCGAGATCTATTGAGATAATCCCGTAGATAAGCAAACTCACCCCCAGGAGTTTTGTCTGAGACACCAGTAATTTTCCCTGTTTTGAGCGGGATATCCGGAGAGTTGGGAGATCTTGGAATTCCGCTACCGGAGTAGGCAGAATACCTCTTTGATCAGTATATTTCCCTTTGGCAGGAAGAGAAAAACTCTTGTTTGAGAGAATCTTTGCATTGATCGGTGCCGAGGCACGTTCAGATTGATCTTCCGAGGTAAAAACTCGGGAAGACTGAGAAAAGACCAAAGGACCTTTTCTCTTGCTTTGTGAGGAAGGGTTAGCTAAAAAGCGTTTCCCTCTGTTGTCTTCCAAGTCGTGGAACGAGGAAGTTTGAGAAAAGACCAACGGGCCTTTTCCTTTGTTCTGAAGAAGAGGAGGAATAGTCAGCAGACTACCCCCAGTGGATTGCGCTGGAGCAACAGGGTGCTTGGAAAGAGGAGCAGAGTTTTTCCCCTTGCTGTGAGAAGAAGGAAGATTAGCCAAAAGGCTATCCCTCTTAGACTGCGCTGGAACAGCTTGCGCAGTGGTTGAAGTGGCAGTAGGCGCATTGGCTGGTTGCGCATGAGAAGCTTTGACAGATGGCCTTTTGGCCACAGATACTGTACTTTGCGCAGCAGGAGTCTTGGCTTCAGAGTGCTTGAGTTGCACTCTGGTTGATGGAGTGGTGGACTGCGCAGGAAGAGTTGTAGCCAACTGCGCCAGGGGAAGAGGAGTCTTACACTTTGCCAGAGCAGCATAGGAAGTGGTTTGTGCAATGGCAAGAGGAGCAGTATACTGTGCATCAGTTTTGGGAGCAGAGACAGCAGACTGCGCAGAAGATTGCGCAGAGGATTGTGCAGAGGATTGGGCAGAGGACTTTGGAGTCCACACTGAACAGACTTTGCTCTTGGCAGAAGTTGCAGTGCGATGAGTAGTCCCGGAGTTGATCATCGCCTCGTAGGCCGTCTGGTTGACCTTTACAACTAGTGTCTTCTGCGTCTTTCCAATAGACGCAACGTCACATTGAGTTGTCACTTCCTCGTCGGAGGAGAAAGTCATCCCAGCAGAGTCGCCATTTTGTTTGCAAAAACAAAAATGTTCTTTATTTCACAAACTTTGTAAGAAGATTACAATTGAATTCTGGGAAAGTACAACTATAGGAATCCGATCTGAAGACGATCGCTTTATCCCTTGGACGATGTGAACTTTGAAGACGGTAGCCTCTGAAGAATACAGCAGCACTTTGGCAAGAACTCCTGATCTCTGGTGATGATCTTGAATGATCTGGTTATTTCTGATTATCTCTGCTTATCTCTGATCTGATCTGGGCTTCATAATGAAGGACTTGAAACTCTATTTATAGAGTTCTAGAAAATAACTAATTAGTAGTTATCTCTGGATTGCGCAGGATGGATTACGCAGGCATTGGACTGCGCAAGCAGCGAACTACGCTGGCAGTTACTCGATCGTGGGCCAACTGTATGAGATGCGTGGCATTGTTTGATTGAAATGCGCTTGATCGTGTACAGATGGTTGCCACGTGGTGAGCAATTGATGGCATGTATGCCACGTACAAAATGTCAGTTATCTTGATAGATTGTGCCACTTGAACTGCGCTAGCATCAGACTGCGCTTCCAATGGGTTGCGCTAAGCCTCGGATTGCGCTGAGGTTGAGCTGTCAGACTGCGCTGGTTGTACAGCTGTCATCGAGTGCGGTGCGGCTCGAGAAACGAACAGACTCTTCGCTTTTCATGCTGTCAGTTGTCAGAAGATCTGATTTTCTGTCAGATAATGATGACGTTGCCACGTAAGCTAGCGCGCTTGGATGGGTGCGCAGTTCAGCTTGCGCAGTTGAGGTGTTGCACAATCTGTCTCCTGCGCAATCCATTTGAAGGGTGCACAATTTGATTTTCATTATTTTTTGATGGGTGCAACTTGATTTTTAGGACCTACAGGAGCCGTGTCCTTGAGAGTATCATTGAGATTCCACTCCCAATAGGTAAAATTAACCTCTAAATTGCTATGCGTATTAGTTAGTTTTGAATCTATAGGATCCGCCTCCATGCATGTACCCCTATTAGATTCAAGTTTGAGGCCGTTTGGAGCTCTCTTGAGGATATTAGATATGTGTTTTGTGTCCTACTTGATAGATCCCAAATTAGGACACCCCATGTGTTTGGTTTATTGCCTAATAGGATTAATTGTGTTTTAAATTCAGTTTTAGAATGGTTAGAGAGCGGATTGATCTTAGTTAGGATGGTTAGAATGAGTTTCATTTGGATACCTATGTTGGTATCTAAGTATCTTGGCTTACATGTGTTTTTTTTGTCCAAAACTACTCAAATTCGTCATAATATTCATCCACGTTTTTAGTAATCATAGAAACTTAGAAATACCATAACTTTTAGTTTAGAACTCCGATTAATATTCCATTTTTTTTAAAAGAACCGTATCGAAGTTAGCTTTTCAAATATATATTTTAATAAGCCAAAATCGTTCTAGAACTTTCTGTAAAATTATTTGAGTGTCAGTTGTCCGAAAGACAAACGCGTTTCGGTGTTTTCGCGATTCCGGAAGCTTATGGACACCAAAATGCGATCCATTTGAAGTTTCGGAAAGCTAACATGAAGGGCTATGACACAATTTAATCATAGAATTTAGTGAATGTTTAATTGGTACAGTATTGATTTTAAGTAGAAAAGTGACTATACGATATATGCATTTTGTGTATCCTATGAGCCTATGTAGTATGGATATAAAGTGAATGTAGGTATCATAGGTTATCAAAAATATGTTTGATACAGTACATATATATATTATTGTTAGATAATATGTGTTAGTTAGTGTGTGTTTATGTTGATACAAATAGTTATCAAGTAAGCCAAATATAGATAAGTTATGTGTCAAGGTATTAAAATTTTGGAAAAGGTACTAGTGTGATACTTGGGTACCATGAGGATATTGGTATCGTAACACTCAAGTATCATGAGTAAGTATAAGAGAGTATTGAGACTTGAGTAAGGTACCCTATTTGGTATCAAGTATTATTATTAGAGTTAGTTGGGATATGTTTGAGTTATCTTAGAAGTTAAGATAATTAGTGTATATAGATATCTTAGTATCTAGGATATATTAGAGTTAGAAGATTAGATGGTTAGTTAGTTAGTGTCTAGTAGATGTTAGAGTTAGAGTAGATAGTGTATCTTAGATTTATCTTTTACCTTAAAGTAATGGTTTACCTACAAGGTAAGGTATTGGATTTACCTTCAAGGTAAAGGGGTTTACCTAGATACTATAGATTGTATGTTAGATATTAGTTAAGATACTATGTTAGTACATTAGATAGTTAGTTAGTTAGATATTTGAAGGGTATCTTGGTATCTCATGATACCAAGTTAGTATCTTAAGATAAATATGAATTACCTTTACCTTCAAGGTAAATGATTAGTTTACCTTATGACCAGGGTATGGTATCAAGATACTAAGATAAGGTATCAAAATATTAAGGTAAGGTAATAGGATACCAAGGTAAGGTGTTGGAATACCTTAGCAAGGTATTGGAGTTGCATAGGATAAGGGCAAGGTAAGGATAAGTTATTGGTTGGAGGCTAAGATAATTTACCTAAGTTAAGGTATTGGACTCAAACCAAGGTATTGGTATTGGGATATCAATATGACCAAGATATATTGTATCTTCGCAGGTAAATATTAGGAATAGTATGCTTAGGCTTGTTTTAACCTCGGTTGACCAAGTTTGACTGCTTTGACCAAAAGTCAACTATCAGTCAACACTTGTCACGACCCGCACCCACTGTTTGGGTACGAGAACGTAACAACGCCCAGCCTACGCCGCAGTGTCGGCGGTAGAACGCTGTCCTAGGTCACAACATCTAACAATATAATGCTAAGCAGTTATACTCCCCGAATGGGGGTGACATAGCAGATACAGTCTCAATCACATCTAAGGCAGAGCATGATAACGATAGATAAAACATGAAATCCAAAGGAGATACAGGAGATAGAAGTCTAAGTGTCTAAGATACATAAACCCAGGAATACATCTCAAAACTCAAATACAGTAATCCACAAATCAAGTACAACTCCAGAAAAATGAAATAACTATCTAAACATCCTCTAATGTGTCTCCTCTAGGCTAGCAGGCACCTCCAGGATATCTGTAAAATTTATCAACAGGTCCAGTCAGGACTGGAGCGAGTACAGTACATCTCAACAGATCATAGCAGGTTAGAAAATATAATCATGCAGTAAAGTAAGATACAGGTACTGAAGGAAAACAGTATGTAAACAGAGAGAGAACTGTAATAGAAATATCTACTATACATAGAGAACTAGCAGTGACTAGGGAGTCAGAGTACAATATGAACATGTAATACTCCTCCGTACCCCCAATCAATACACAAGGATCCAGCCAGGTTATGTTATATGATGCTATGTAACAGCCCCCGAAGGGTGGTAAGCCCCCGAAAGGTGGTAGCCCCCGAAGGGTGGTACATAGTAGTCCCATAAATGGGGATTTTGGGGGTAACCCAACAGTGTAAGTCCCATAAATGGAGATTCTGGGGGTAATCCAACAGTGTAAGTCCCATAAATGGGGATTCTAGGGGTAACCCAACAGTGTAAGATTCCAGGAAGACTCTACGATCATAAGAGTATATGTTGTAAGTGATCAAAGAACCAATGAAGCATAGTGATACGCCATGTAAGTAAAACGCACAGAAAATGTAGTACCCGATGCTCCCTAAGGATAACATCTCAAGAAAGGATCCATATAGTACCAATCCGTGTGACCATCGTGACAGTACAAGTAAAGTAATCTACTGCAGGAAATAATTCTAAGCAGGATATGAAATGATCAGAGAATGTACTCGCCTGATATCTGAATGTCCAAGGTAAAGATACTGTCCGAGGAGAGGTGTCTGGCTCCTAATTAGAACAGCACAGGTCACAACATGTCCAGAAGGGTAATATAAAGCACTACAATGCATTCTACATGAATCTAGGTCAAACTAGGCCAAAGTCAACCCTTGGTCAACTCTGGTCAACTGCACTAGTCAAACTAGGTCAAACTAGGTCATGTCCTAACCCAGCAAGTCTTACTAGGCCTAACCAAGACTATCCTAGCAAGCACACATCAATACAAGACTATACAAGCCAATATACACCCAACTCTATATAGCATGCAATTATTCAATACTCAATAGGCAAGAATTCACATTGGATATACACTAGGTAATCTATTACTTTAAGCTATATATGTCTACACATATATACACATGCATATATTGGTATTCAACATTAGGTCTATAATCATGGCATTTCAAATGGTTATATAAACTTATATATTACAACACAATATGCTAACATATATATAATATACATACATAGCTAAGTTAACTGTATTCATAAATACTTATTTAAGAGGCTATGTGTGTGTATGTGAACATGGCAAAGGGGCAAGTGAGGGTTAAATGGGCATACATAGTGTATATATATCAAAGAGTGTCAAAGTATAAGTGAACAAAGTGTCAAGTGTGATAGTGTCAACATAGTGTAAGGGGTACATGAGGTAATATAGGATTTGTGTTAACATAGAATATTACATCTCATTAACTTATATATTGCATACATTACATCTATTATTAAATTATATTCATGCTTGCATTCATTCATCATTCATTTATTCTCTTGTACTACTATATGCACCATACATTACATACTATGGAATCTACATATTCATTATACATGCTTACATTAGATAGGATACTTACACCTCATACATCATTTATTTAACCATTTACTCATGCTTGCATTCTCTATTTAATTACATAATGTATATACATTAACATGGGTTAAAATTAAATAGAACATTATATTACACACAAGGGTGCACAAAATGCATATGCCGAATAGTAACTCCTACTAATAATCAATACTGTACCATCTCAGCATGAATTAAAATCTAGAATTAAATTATGTTATAGATCTATGTGTTAGCTTTCCGAAACTTCAAACGGATCGCGTTTTCGTTTCCGGAAACTCCCGGAATCGCGAAGACACCGAGAACGCGTTTGTCTTTCGTACAGCTGGCACTCAAATAATTCTCCAGAAAGTTACAGAAAGAATTAGGCCTATTAATACATGTTTTTGGAAATCTAACTTCAATACGCTTCTTTTAAAAAACGGGAGATTAAAACGAGCTTTGAGCTAGAAGTTATAACATTTCTAAGTTAGGGCTGAAATTAAAAACGTGGATAAAAATCATGACGGATTTGGGTAGTTTGAGACAAAAGAACACAAATATATAACATAATATATCAAGAACTCACTCTCTAGACTAATATATATATATGAGACACTATAGAACACATCTCCAATACAAAAATATGAGATTAAACATGTAATAATTCATTCATACATAACAACAACGCATAGTGTGTCCAAATTTGGGATTTTCCCACATGGACACAACCACAACACAAAGGACACTCCTATGACCTCCAAATGGACACGAAATGAACACAAATGGAGATACAACCATGGAGGTCATTCCTATGGGTTCAAAATAGATCTATATGCATAAGGAAATGAAAAGGAGAAGGGATTTATACCTCCCGGTAGATCGAATCGAAGAAAAGCCTTCCCTGAGCGACACCGACACGTAGAGATTCCAAAAGAACGCGAACGAGCTCCGAATCCTCCCAAACATGGGTAGCTTCCTCCTTGGCTAGAATGGAGAAGGAAAGATGAAGATATGGTAGCGAAATGGAAGGATTTGGTGGAGAAATTACTAGGGATTGCTCTCTAGGAATTTGGGGAAGAACAAGAGAGAGAGTGTGGATGAGAATAATGAAATAAACTTGAGCCTATCCTCTCCCAAAGTGGCTGGCCATATGGGGCTATTTGTCCTATTATGGTAAGGTCCAAAATGCCCCCACTAACCTATTCTATGAGTATTAGGAAAGGGCTAATTGGTTGGGCTAAATTAGTCATTCTAAAGTCTCTAATCACACTAACCTTATCCATAATAATTAGTCTAACCTCTAACTAAAATATTTCTATCATGTGGACTAAAATTAATATCATGTGGGCCATGCCTAACTAGTGTGTGGGTCCCACTAGAGTCAAACTACCCCCGGGTCCCCGTTTCAAGTCGGATTGAGTTGAAATTCGAACCCGACTCAAATAACCCCAAAACAATATCATAAATAATAAAAATAATATCAAAATAATTCAAAGAGGTCAAATGCAAAAATATCCTTAGGCCAAAAATGATATTAAAATATCATAATCACATGGTTAGGCTCTAGGTCAAACAGTCTCTAGGGTTTCACTAGCAAAACGTCAAAACCACAAGTCATTAATTTAAATAATTTTAAAATGATTTAAAATCACTAAAAATTATATCATGAATTAAATATCATTATTAAAATAATTATAAACACAAAATTTCAAAATTACCCTCATTTGGGAAACTGGGTGCTACAACACTTGCCCTAGAGATGTCTAAAAATTGATCAGAGTTGACTAGGTGACCAAAAGTCAACTGTTAGTCAACATTAGCCTAGTTTGACTAAGAGTTGACTAGTTGACCAAAAGTCAACTGTAAGTCAACCTTTGACCCAGTTTGACCTAGTTTGACTCAGTTTGACTTCCTGTGACCTAGTTTGACCTAGTGTGACTCAGTGTGACATAGTTTGACTTAGTTGGACCAAGATTGACCTAGATTACATATCATACATTAGAAAATCATGGGTAACACTGTTAAACCCTAATTAACTTACAATATCTCATCTTTAGGTCTGTGAGATGTCACGTCCCAGATCAAGAATACCAGAGAGCGGGGAAATGACTCAGCTAGCTACGTATTACGGGTAGATGAATACCGTATTATATGATCAATGCTGTCTACAAGACAAGGGGGTGCATACAACATAAAAGTCTCACTAGGTTTACTCAACCTCTATTGTCCCAATCATTCAATGAAAAGTAGTAAGTAGAGAACATGTAAGAATAAGAAGTACGATATCCCAAACGCTCAGTCAAAATGTTCTTAAGATCTGGCTTTATAAAACATAGCCAGATGATATAATAAGGTATACACAATCGTTATCAGCTGCAGTCTGACTTAGTTACAATTATGTAAAAGTAAGTGCAAGACAGTCCGACTAACATGCGGTGCCAAGCGGCAAAAGTAAAGTAAGTAGCAAAACAAGCAGGGAAGCAAGGAACCCACTCGTGTCCTCCTGCGATCATCCCTCTAGTATTGACCATTTTAAGGGTGGAAGTAAGCTGAGTCCTCGGGAGCTGGCTCTAAATCTGGCCATGCAAAACCAGAGAGGTTAGACCTCAAATAGAAAGTACCACAAAGGAAGCATGACATTAAGAATTAGAACCAGTGATAAGAGTTAAGAATATGATAAATAAGTCTCTGCTTGCTACTGAAATTCACACAACATCACGACACTTCAAGCCAACTTTCCAACCAAACAAGAACAGAAGTTGACCCGTCATGTCCTGACATTCTGCTCATTTTAGTAGTTAACAGAGTAGGTACAGTACACAAATAAATCAATTTAAACGCCAATACAACTACTACAGCTTGCTAACTATAAGTTCGAAGTTGTCCTAGAAATATGCAATAAGGGATTCCTCAGTTCTTATAATGTACGAGCAAGGCTAGTCTATCCAATAATTAATTGCACCAATCATGAATTAGACGTGTTCCAGAGGGACGTCCATCATCAATATGAAAAAAAATATAAACATATACCACTCCCTGCCCGTGTGGCAGATTTGTAGTACCGCGGGAACCAGCCGGCATGTTGGGGCACTAATTGTCCCAAAATGGCTGCCATGTAAGAACTCGGGAATCCATTCTCTCCATGCAATAGTTATTTTATTTAACTTAATAGTTTCTACGTTAATTGAAATCTTATGTCGTGGATCATGGTCATTCTGAATGAGTACTTCCGTACAGAGTACGATATGCATAACTCTATACCTATGTCCGTGCGGTTAGGTTATAGGTCTTACATAGCGTAATGCAACAATCAAACCTAGCCACGGGATAACCATGCCTTGACTGTAAGGTACACATGCAGCTTTTGTAGAAAGAATTTGAAGTCAGCACGTATCCATATGCCAATTTTCGGGATCGGCTAGTCGATCCACTACCAAAATACAGTAAATTAGCGACGGCACATTAGCGACGAAAAATTTTCGTCGGCGTTAGCGACAGATTTGCGGCAAATAACCGACGGCGTACCGACGACAAGACGATACAATTTTTATTTTATTTTAAGGGGGAGAAAATGTCGCTCATCCGTCGCTAGGGCGTCGGAGATATAGCGACGGATAAGAAGCTGTCGCTATGCAGTCGATTATTTGGCAGAAATTGTTGAGGGAAATGGCGAAACAATTCTTCGACTACGTAGCGACGAATATTCTGTCGGCAAGTAGCAAAAATAGCAACGGCCTAGCGACAGATTTTATCCGTCGCTAGTCTGTCGCTAAATAAAGGGCCCAGCCTTAAATTGAAACGACAGAGGAAACTTTTCATTCCCCCCAAATTTCATTCTCTCTCCTATCTCTTGCGGCGGTCGGCGACCTCACTCTCCTCTCTCTCTCCCACGGCGATGTTCGGCGACCTCTCTTCTCTCTCTCCCAAAGGTAATCTCTCTCTCTCTCTCTCTTGGTAGTCGTGGGTGTCGTGGGCTGCCGGGGGTGTCGTGGGCTGCGGGGGCGACGGAGACTGCGGGGGTGGCGCGCACGAGGCAGCGCGCTCCGGGGCAGCTGGGGGCGGCGGGGGTGGCGCGCGCGGGGCAACGCGGGGCTGGGGGCGCGACGGTGGGTGTGAGGTGCGGCGGGGGGTGGGATGGGTGCTGGCGCACGCGGGGCTACGGGGGGCGGCGGGGGGCAGCGCGCTCCGGGGCAGCACGGGGCGGTGGGGGTGGCGCGCGCGAGGCAGCTTGGGGTACAAATACATTGAGTAGTATCGGCGATATGACAAACCCTAGTTTAAGAAATAGGATATCGGCGATATCGGTAGTATCGGCAGTTTCGGATCGGAGTATCGAATTTTTTGGTATTGGGAAACAAATAATTATCGGTAGTATCGGATTCTTTTACATGCTTTTACAACCTTATTATGCTTTCAACCTAGGTTCACAATATCGGTAACCCAATACCTTATCCTAATAAGGTAACCCAATACCTTACCCTAATAAGGTAAACCCAATACCTTAGCCTACAATAGGGTATGCCACTTTACCTTAATGGTGAAGGTAAAACCAATATCCTAAGCTACCAACATTTGAATCCTAAGATACAAACATACCACTCTAATATGTAACTTCTAACCATCGATCTAACTATCAATATAAATTCTAACATCTATCTATACACTAATTCTAACATCTACTAGCTAACTCACATCTCTAACTAACCAACATATTCTAATATACTTCTTGGTATCTCAAGTTACCAAGTATCTTAACTCTAATATATGAATATCTAACTTAATCTCTAAAACTAAGATACTATACATATCCAATATATATTTATCTAAACTCTAAGCTATCATATCAAAACACACACTCTAATACACTACCATCTAACATATAAGCTATCTAACTTATATCTACTAACCTCATTCTAGACACTAACTTATTACTAGCCATCTAACCGACTATCTTATACTTCTAGTATCCTTATCCCAATATACTAACTAGTAGTAGGATACCAACATATATTTTCTAAATAACTCTAACATATGTCATATCTAACTAACAAAGACCCCCAATGTCGGCATCGGTCAATATTTGGTATCGGTCGGTATCGGATCGGAACATGCCAAATCGTATCGGTATCGGCCCTATCGGATCGGTATCGACCGATACTTTAAAGAAAATGCAATATGACAAACCCTAGTTTAAGAAATAGGATGAGAAAATGCATATATATATATATATATATATATATATATATATATATATTTATATATATATATATATATATATATATTTATATATCCTATGAGTTATACTTCTAGTATCAAGGTTCAAAGTATCGGTATCGGACTTTTCCTATGAGTATTGGTATCGGCGATATCGGTAGTATCGGACTATCGGTATCGGTATCGAACTATCGGACTATCGGTATCGGTATCGAACTAGCGGTATCGCACTATCGGTATCGGTTATCGCACTATCGGTATCGGACTATCGTTATCGGTATCGCACTATCGGTATCGGTATCGAACTATCGGTATCGGTATCGGTATCCGTATGTACTTAGTATCGATCGTAGCAGATTAGTATCGGTATATCGGTTTGATATAGTTCGTATCGGATGGTATTGACCTTAGCGAATTGGTATTGTCCTATCCGATATGTATCGGTCGTATAGCTAGGATTCGTACCGGATCGATAAGGCCGGTACGAATCCTAGCTATACGGTCGATACATATCGGATAGGACGATACCAATTCGCTAAGGTCAATACCAATTTGATACGACCTATACCAAATCTATAGACCGATACTAGTCTGATGCGGTCGATACTAAGTACATCCGGCCTATATACTAGCGGATCCACCAGTTACATGATTATATACTAATTTTGTTTAGTTTGTCTTACGATACAGATTTTCAAATCAAATCTGTGATGGATCGTTATTTCGTTGATCGTACATGGATGTACAAACGATAACACGAGAGCAGAATAGGTGTGAGTGACAATTGTCAGGTAGGCGTGGAAGTATTTCTTAAGTATGCCATGAACAAAGCTCAGTATATGGACGGTAACAAAATCAAGTGTCCATGTCGTAATTGTCGCAATAGACGTTACGAAGAAGTGGTGAGTGTAAGAGATCATTTGACCCGTAAGGGTTTCGTACGTGATTACGGCCTGTGGTCATCGCAAGGTAAACAATATACGAAAAGACAGGTTGCGAATGCTGCTACTTATGCTTTTGATGATAATGCTGCAACGAATTTTGTCGTCGAAGACGACAAATGCTCTGTTGATTATGGAGACCTGCAGAACCTTGCACGAGATATGGTGTACGAAGCGGCATGGCCTAATTTTGATCCGGAGGATCCTAATCCCGAGACGAAGGAGTTCTATGATATGTTTCAGGATGCTGAAACTTTTTTATATCCTGGTTGTGAGCCACATTCCGTACTGTCAGTGATGATGCGGTTGTTGAACATAAAGTTCGATTTTAACTTGCCACAAACTTGCTATGATCGGATTATACAACTAATCAATGAGGTGTTACCGAAGGATTTGAAAGAGCTTCCAAAAAACTTCTACAAGTCGAAGATGATGGTCCAACAACTGGGACTGGGGTACGAGAAGATAGATTATTGTCGCAACGGCTGCATGTTGTACTACAAGGAGAACGAGGATATAGAAAGTTGCAGCTTTTGTAATGCGGATCGTTACAAGCCAGTCCGGAGAAAAAGAAAGTCAACTAGAAAACGACGTCCTTACAAGTATATGCATTACTTGTCGATCACGAAGCACTTGCAGAGGATGTATATGTCTCAGAATACAGCAGAACACATGACGTGTCACAACGAAGAACGCACAAAGGACGATGGAGAATTGTCACATCCTTCGGATGGAGAGGCGTAGAAATATTTCGATTTGCGTCATCCAGATTTTGCTGCAGAGCCTAGAAATGTACGTCTGGGCTATGTTCTGATGGCTTCGCCCCTTTCGGGCAGTCGGGATCTCAATACTCCTGCTGGCCGGTCATTCTGACCCCTTACAATCTGCCACCATGGATGTGTATGAAGACTCTATTATACGGGGTCCCAAAAATAGGACGAAAAATATCGATATATATTTATAGCCGTTGGTGGATGAGCTGAAACAGCTGTGGGAGATCGGCGTCGCGACCTATGATATTTTCAGAAAATAGAACTTTCAGATGAGAGCTTCACTGATGTGGACAATCAATGATTTTCCTGCATACGGTATGCTGTCGGGATGGAGTACTCACGACACCATGTCTTGTCCGATATTCATGGGAAATAGTAAGGCGTTCCGCCTTAAGCATGGAGGAAAACTTCTTTCTTTGATTGTCATCGTCAATTTCTGCCCGCGAGTCATCCTTGAAGAAAGAACAAGGACGCGTTAAGAGCTGAAAAACAAGAATTTTCTCATCCGCCTACCAGATTGTCGGGATACGATATTTGGAAAGATGTAAAGGACTTGCCCACTGTAATGGAAGATCCATCGAACAATCGTTTCGATGGGTTCGGACAAAGCCATAACTGGACCAAACGGAGTATCTTCTGGAACTTGCCTTATTGGAAAGATAATCTTATAAGGCATAATCTTGATGTTATGCATATCAAAAAGAATGTGTTCGATAATGTCTTCAATACCGTCATGGATATTAAAGGAAAGACGAAGGACAATCCAAAAGCAAGACAAGACATTGTCGAGATACGCAAGCGTCTTTATCTGAACTTGATACAAAGGGGAGCTGCTGGACAATTAAGTAAGCCGATAGCACAATACACATTGAGCAAGGAAGATAGATTAATAATCTGCAAGTGGGTATCTACTTTAAGATTTCCCGACGGCTATGTGTCGAATTTGACTAGATGAGTTGATCTCAATGAACGCAAGCTAACGGAAATGAAGAGTCATGACTGCC
The DNA here is from genome assembly GCA_029216955.1 of Iris pallida. Classification (NCBI taxonomy): domain Eukaryota; kingdom Viridiplantae; phylum Streptophyta; class Magnoliopsida; order Asparagales; family Iridaceae; genus Iris; species Iris pallida. The sequence goes on from JANAVB010005598.1 coordinate 2,242,991, forward strand.
ACATATTTATGAAAAGATTACTGCCCATTGCTTTGAAAGAGTTGTTGCCTTCTGCTGTATGGGTTCCGTTGGCCGAACTATCTATATTCTTTAGGGATATTTGTTCAACTAAGTTGACTGTGCAACACATGGTTGAACTTGAGAAGAATATTATCTTAACAATTTGCAAGTTGGAGAAAATATTTCCTCCTGGCTTCTTCGACAGCATGGAGCATCTACCAATTCACCTAGCATACGAAGCCCGTATCGGTGCATCTGTTCATTATCGATGGATGTACTCATTTGAAAGGTACATAAAAATTGATATAATTTAAGTTGAATTTTAGTGGGTTTTAAAATTCATTCTTAATTCTCAAGATAATTTGACTCTCTAGATACCTACACCATCTAAAGAAGAAAGTTGGCAACAAGGCTCATATAGAGGCTTCGATATGCGAAGCCTATCTTATCGAAGAGGTATCAAACTTTTGCTCCATTTATTTCGATACTCATGTTAAGACAAATCGAAATAGACCTCAAAGGAATGACGAGGACGTTGAGGATGGAGGTATATTCAATATAAGGGGCAAGCCTGTTGGGGCTAGTAAAAGACGGTAGTTGACATACGACGAGTATGATGCCGCTCACCGATATATCTTGTTGAACTGTGACATACAAGAAGTGAGAGATTTGGAGAAGTAAGCAGTACATTTACACTCGTTATAATCTCTAATTTGATGAAGTAAGTGACTACACTTATATATTCTTATTTTCTCTAATAGTGTATTTAGAGAAGAAGTCAAAATGAGGACACCCGATATTACCGATGAGGGACTTCAAAGAGAGGTTGATTGTACATTTTCGTCATGGTTTCGCAAATACGTATGTAACTGTGATTATAATTGAGATTATAAATATATAATCTAAAACATTTAAATTATAAATATTTGTTTACAGGTTTTATTGCCTGAAATAATACTCACTTATGAGAGTGTTCGTTATCTGGCATTAGGACCGAAGAAGCAAATAAAGACTTGGCCAGGCTATGTCGTTAATGGCTTCAGGTTTAAGTCAACTCAGAATGCTATAAATGTCGAATTTATCAATGACGACATCAGTACCAAGGATTCCGGTGTTTGCATAAGAGGTGCCATCTATGACGACGAGCCGAACTTTGACTATTATGGAGTACTTCGGGATATTGTAGATTTACAATATACTGGCCCATATGATATGCATATTGTGATGTTCAAATGTGAGTGGTTCAATACGACACCAATATCGGTTGGAGAATCGATAAACAATTTGGATTTGTCGATATAAATTATCGCAGGAGGTATAGAGGGTCCGATACATTTGCGATAGCAAATCAGGTTGTTCAAGTCTACTATACAAGCTACCCAAGGCGTCGTAGAGATCAATTTGACTGGTGGGCAGTATACAAGATTAAATCTAGAAATACATTTAACGTTGGAGACCCAGCATACCAAGAGGACCAGATCGAAAAGTCTTAATACTTGGGACAACACTCGGATACAATGGATGTTGAAGATATTGTTGAAGAAAATAGAGGGGAGGAAGAGGTTGATACACCAGACTTAGCTGTCAACCAGGGGAGAAAGAGGCGTCTTGTCCCAAATATTGAGGCAGAAGAAGAAGAAGAAGAAGAAGAAGAAGAAGACGACGAATTTGATGGGGATAAGGATACAGATGAAATTGACGATGAAGATAAGGATGATGATGATGATGAGGATGAGGAGGAGGATGATGATAAAGACGAGGCCGAGGATGAGAACGAAGACGATGATTAGGTTAAATATTATTGTATATTAAAAACACTTTCAATTACGTGAATTAAGTTCGACCTCATAAAACAAATTACGTGAATTCATGTTTTTTTTTCATTCGATTATTTACTTATTGTAGATGGCACTCCTAGTCTTTTTCGTCGCGGCGGCACTCGTCTCCCTACTGGTGGTGTATATTTTAGTTTAGAATTTTATATTCATTTACACTTTTATTTTGTTAATTATGTTTATGTGTTCTATTTACAGGTCATGATGGCTGGCCGTGGTGGTGGTGGTGGTAGTGGTGGTGGTGGTGGTGGTGGGCCCCGGAGTACACTTATATATTCATTTACACTTTTATTTTATATTCATGTTTATGTGTTCTATTTACAGGTCATGTGACCCCATCCAGCGACCCCGACCCGAAGAGTACCCCGGGCACAGACGCATCCGGCCGTCGATCGACCACTTCATCGAGGCATGAGTCCGAATCTGCTAGCGGATCCGTTCCACTATCGGACCCATCAGCAGCGGATCCACCAGTGGATCCCCCAGTTAGTGCACAGTGGGCCCCGGAGTACCCCCATACTCGGTTCCATCCGGTTACTGGGGTGTACATACGCGGACCCGCAGATCCTCCGACGGTACCAGAGAGGCCGAGAGGCGAGTTCCGACGAGAGCTATGGCCCGCGGGGACCTCGTAAGTAAATTTAAGATAATTTATTAAATTTCCTTTATTTATTCAAGTTAATAATCCAGTTGTTTCTTCTTTGTAGGTTTTTTTTGTTTAATGTTACCAGGGCTCTTGGAGAAATTATCAGGGCTAACTTCCATGGTCCCTACCTCAACTTTTCGTCGGTGCCCCCAAACTTGAAGTACGCCTGGCTCGATGAGTTCAGGGTATATATCTATATATTCTGGTTAATTATTAGTTACTCTTTAATCAACCATTTTTTAAATTACGTGATAATTGAATTTCTATGTTAGACGACGTACTGGTGGCCCCCCCATCACGAGGATACGATCCGCAGGACCTACAGAACCGCTGCCTCGAAGAAGATACGGGATATGATTTATGACCTGAAAATGGGGCATACGAGGCCGAATTGGATCCGGCAGGAGTATTATGAGGACCTCTTAGGTATGATGGATACTCCTGCGTACAAGGAGAAATTGGAGAAGACGAAGGCGAACCGACAGGCCGCGGGGCTTCATACGGGGGGATCAAGGCCCCACGCAGCGACGCTTACAGATCTGGTGAGATACCGTAAATTTATTTCACTATCAAATTAGGTATTATTAATATAAGGAGTTAATTAAGTTCTACGGAAATTTTGTATGCAGGCCCAACGGGCGGTGAAGGAGGGAAGGGCGCCAGAATTGGTCACTATGCACGATGTGTTCCAGCATACGCACAAAAGACGGAAGGACGGAAGCTTCGTCGACGAGAGGGCCAAGGAGACTGATGTAAGTACTTATGTTTATGAGATTTACGTTAGAATTAAAAGTATTCAGATTATAACTTAGATAAACTTAGGATTCACACTTAACTTAGTGAAATATAGGATTTAGATTACAACTTAGGTAAATCTTATAATATAAACACAATCATTTGATAGGCTGCGTATCGTGAGGCCCTTAGTCGGGCTCAGTTAACTGACACCGAGGATGTCGGTGAAACGACGCCCGCCCGGACGCCCTCTTCTTTGGCCGCTCGCAACGACTTGTTCGTAGATACCGTCGACGGCTTTAAGAAAGGGCTCCTGTATGGAGTCGGCTCCCTAGGGCCGTTGCACATAGCGACGCAGAGATTTCCACCGATACCGTCTCCTTCCGCGGCCCCGGCAGACGATGATGTTAGGTCGTAGCTTACGCAGCAGCACGAGACGGTATCGTCCTTGCGGGAGCAATTTGCCACGTTCTTGTTGCCTCCGTCTGCTGCTGCCGGTCCGTCTACTGCTGGTATCAGTCCGTCTTCTACTGGTGTCGGTCCGTCGACTGCTGGTGTCGGTCATTCTTCTGTGGGTCATCTTTCTTTCAACCCTGCTGCCCCTCTGGTACCACCTCCGACTGTGACGGCACTCCTGGATCTCATGTTGCCCGAGCAGCTACGCCGACTTCCGAGCAGTGTCTACGACGACTTGCCGCCGTACCTAGTGGAGGAGTATATTCGTCGATCGCAGCAGGGATTACCACCACCGGGCAATCGAACTCCTCATTCTCCTTAAAATATTGTAATTAAGAAAATTTAGAATATTTGTGGGAATTTTGGATTATTTGTGCTATGATCGGATTATAACGACGGATATTAGGTTACTCTTCAGGATAATTGATGTCTATTTTATATTAATTTGGTTTGGTCTATGTGATTCTTGGATAATTGGTGTGCATTAAATTCATATGTATATATTTGGTCTATGTGATTCTTGGATAATTGGTGTGCATTATATATTGGTTTGGTTTATGCATATTTTTGTGAACAGGAAGAGTGTTGCAATTTTTTTCAAAAAAATCTCAGTTAGCGACGGACTAGTGACCGGTTAGCGAAGGATATTTCCAGTTTTCGACTACTTTTCCAGGTAGCGACGGGTGGTCTACAGAATATCCATCGGCAAGGTACTGGTGGTATATAATTCGACGGAATAGCGACGAAAAATTCGTCGCCTGGGCGACGGATAATCAGCCACTAATCAGTCGCTCTCTCGACGGCGTAGCGACAGAAAATCCGTCGACAAGGTTCTGGAAATGCTTGACATTTCCAGAACCATGGCGACGGATAATCAGCCACTAATCAGTCGCACTGTCGACGGCGTAGCGACGGAGTTGTTTGCCATGAAATATAAAAGAACAAAACAATTATCGAAGGACTGGACTTTTACTTCCCAATACAAACTCGCTTGTACAAAGAAAGCCTAGGGACGAAAACTTAGGTACATCAATCTAAGTACAATTGTTTATTTTAGATTCTGGGGGGTGACGGTAGAGGCTCGAGAAAGCGACGGCAGCTCTGCCTTACTCCTTGGACGATCGGATGCAGCCTTGGCTCTGGGGAAGATCTGCTTAGCGTTTAAGAAATGCTCTCATTATTCTCTCTCTCTTTAAGTCTCTCCAGGTGCTCTGGTGCTCTTCTAAAAAAAGGTCCTCTTTGCAGGAAAATGGCACCTTGCTATTTATAGGAGTGTGATGCAATCATTAGGGTTTGCAATGATTGTCTCCTTGATATGTCGGCGGTTAAGGACCAAATAATCTGGGCCCTTCATTCTGATTGTAGCAAATCTAGGTAATTAATGTAGATTGCATCAAATCTCTGTGGGCAATAAATATTGATGTTGATTGCCATGAATATTCGCGACTTGTGATGGCTTGCCACGTGTCTAATTTGCTCGATTTGACTTGATCTGGGCAATTATGGTGATTGCACCAAATCTAATTTTGTTGGGATTTTTTAGCACCCATACTTCCAGGAAGATAAGACTGCCACGTGTCTCAGTCGTCGTGAAAAGTGCCACGTGTCTCCACTGGATCATCTTGGCAGAGCCGTATATGAGTGGGCCGCATGAGGATGAATGGCCGCATGAAGATGGGCAGCCGTATAGGGATGAACAGCCGTATGAAGGTGGGCAGCCGCATGGGGATAGGCAACCGCATGCTGATTGGCAGCCGCATAAAAGATGCAGCCGCATGACGATGGACAGCCGCATGAAGATGGGCGGCCGTATGAAATGGACGGCCGCATGGAGTGGTCGGTCGCATAAATACAGCAGCCTTATGCCTTAGAATTTGGCGGATTCTACCAACTGTGAGAAGATTTTCTCCTCTTCCCTAGGAACGCGCCTTTATGTCAGTCATTATGGCGTCTTTATGTCAGAGCTGTCATTTGTCAGAGCTGTCAGCCGTCAGGGCATTAAATGCAGCCAAAAGATGAAGAGAGAAGCTGTTGAAGGCCACGTGGCTCTGGGTCTATCCGAGCCGCATAGACGCATGAGCCGCATGGACCCTTGAGCCGCATGGGCTCTCTGAGCCGCATGGGGATCCTTGGCCGCATGGTCCTTTCTTTATTCTTTTCCATGCTTCTACAAGACCCCCTTCAAAGTTTTCAATTTACAAAATTGAAATACTTTGAATAAGAAGCATGGCTATGTATAAATTTCTCTGGCCGCATAGGATTCTCGGGCCGCATGGACGTCCCAACCGTATGGCCTCCTTAGCCGCATTGGCCAACCAGCCGCATGGACTTTCTGGCCGCATGGGCTGTCTGGCCGCATGAGCTCCTTGCCACGTCATCCTGCCGCGTGTGCAAGTATTTTGCATTAATTGCTGTTGATTTGCTGTCAGATTTTGAAGCCGCTTTTCAGGGCAGGATTCCAAGAGTTGGGCTTTGAATAGCCAGGTTGCCTCGGTAACCGAAGAGTCGGTTGCGCTGTACGAGGCGTCGATCCATGGCCCCCCCTTTCTGTCTATAAATAGAAGGGTATTTGGACGGACTTCTCTCCTGTCTTCAACTCTTCTTTTTTTGTCTTATTTTTTTTCCTCCGATCATCAGACAATAATGGCTCCCAAGTCTTCCGTGGCCGTGGCGAAGGCTGCGGCGAAGGGTAAGAAAGCGGCTTCGTCTTCGACTGTCGTGTCCCCCGTTCGTTCTGACGTTCACCCTGCCATCGAGGGTAAGGACTATGTAGAATATTGAATACTTCGAAACCCTAACAGAGTCGGCTCTGTTGCATATTTTATGCACAAGCCTTTAATGCAAACTGTTCAAATTATTCGGGTCGCATATACGTCCCATGACCGAGCCGTATGGGGGTATACTCCGCATGGGAGCTGTCTTAATGGGCCACATGAACGCTTCGTAGACCGAACTGCATAATGTACTGTCGATCAGAGCCGCACAAACTCTTTTGAATGTCTTCTGACTGTTTTTATTTCCTTTTGTCTTTGGTTCTTGCAGTATCTCCACTGGAGGCTGGAATCATTGTGAAAGAGGAGCCGCTACCTCCTTTCATCAAACATGAGTCATCACTTGTTAAGGAGGAGGCGATACCGAAAGAAGAACCGGCGCCTGAGGGGGAGGGAAGCCTTCCAAATATCGAAATCGTTAAAAAGGAGGAGCCCCAGTATGAGGGTAGTAGCGTTGGGAATTTTGACTCTCCTACTCTGGATGAGGATCTTTCTCAATTGCATCCTTCATATGCAAGGTGGTTGAGGGAATGGTATATGCGCCCCCGCAACTAGAGTTCACGGGCTCTTGTAGATGTCTGTCTTTTGTCTTGATGTTTCTGTCTGTCTTTAGCCGTGGTTTGCGTCTTGTTTCTTCTTTCCTTTCTGTCTGAACGAAGTGATGAAGAACTTCTTTGATTTTGCTTGTAGTCGTGTGAATGTAACCGATTTCTTTGAATGAATGGAATATATTTGCTTTCCTCTTTGCTTGTAATAGTTATTTTAATGGGATATTTTGTGTGGACCTATTATCCCTAACGTACCCCAGTTTTGGGTACGGACAATAGGCTGGAATATGATCGGCATGCTTACTCAGAAGAAGTGGACATGGCGCCTGAGGTTATGGCAAGTATGGGGGTTCTCTACCGAGGAATCTTCCTACTCAGAGGTAATGAGGACATGGCAGGAGTGGACTCAATGGAGGATATTTGTGGACCTATTATCCTTGACGTACTCCGGTTGTGGGTACGGATAATAAGTCGAAAGGGAATCAACATACTTACTCAGAGATAATGAAGACATGGCAAGCATGAATGTTTCTTCGACGGAGCCTTCCCACTCAGAGGTAATAAGGACATAGCAGGAGTGGGCTCAACGAAGGGGGGGTACATAGAACGACTCAGAGGTAATGAGGACATGGAAGTTCTATGTAGAGGGGTGATTTGTTTTTGGCGGAAGTAAAATGACTCAGAGGTAACATCGACGTGGTCGTTTTGGAAATTTGTGGATCTGTTTTTGTGCACTGGGAGTGCGGGTAGTGGATCATGAGGAAGGAGCTCTTTCAGGAAGAAAGTTCAGAGGTATATGTAGGCCTTTAAAAATGAAAGTCACGCTGAGTTGATCAAGACAGAGTCAAAAGTCACGCTCAGTTGATCCAGACAAATCATGCTGGGAGACAGCTCATCATTTGTCAAAGAGTAATTATGACTGACAGCACAACAGTCGAAGAATGTCTCTTCGTATGCCACGTATGCACAGACTTCGAGAGATCATCGCCGTCTATTGCGTGATTTTCAAAATCTTCTTCAGCAAGACTCAGCCTTCGTCGAGTTGGCGTACCAAAAGGGTTTCTTGTCATTTAATGCGACTGACAAAGCAATCACTTTCAGAGATTTTGTGTCAGTCGAGACACGCCGAATCAAGACAGCTGGCAGTTCTATCTCAAGTCTGCGTGTATTTGTGATCTTCATCTCAAGTTTGCGTGGATTCTGAAGTTTTCTTCCTCAAGTTTGCATGGATTTTCGAATTCTTTGCCTCGAAGTCTGCGTGGACCCTGAAGCTTCCTGCCCCAAGTTTGCGTGGATTTTAAAGCTTTCTACACCGAGTTCGCGTGGATTTCGTCTTCAACAAGTCTGCGTGGATTTTATCAAATTGGAGTACGTGGCAGCCATGCCACTGATCTCTCGCCTGCGTGTCCTGTAACTTGCACATGACTCATGCATGATTGCCATGTGTCCAACAGTTACAGGCCACGTCCAGTAACTGCTCACAACCTTGCGTATGTTAAATCCTGCGTGATTTTCAACTAAGTACAGGCTGTGAAGACAGTTATCTTTTCAGTTATTATTTTTGACTCTATAAATAGAGTTCTTTTTCTCATTCATTGTACAGATACATTGATATCTACTGTCAAAATTTTGAGAGCTTTTCTTCTTCGCATAGTCCAAGGGATAAAGCGATCGTCTTCTAGATCGGATTCCTACAGTTGTAATTTTCCCAGAAACATAACAAATAAAGAGAATTTCTTTATGGAAAACAAATTGGCGACTCTGCTGGGGAAAACCATCTCCTCTTCTGAGATGGCAACAACTCAATGCGACACTTCGTCAATCGGCTCGACGAAGAAGGTGATGACGATCAAATTCGATCAACTCGCCTATGAAGAAATGCAGCGGGCTAAGGGTGGCAAGCCCACTCCAGCCTCCATCATCACTGCAAAGTCGAAGGGACACTCTGTCTATGTCCCTAAGAATCAGTTGGCAGTCAATGGTGAAGTCTCTGCCACAGTATCTACTCCTAACACTGGCAAGAACTCCACTGCAAGCACGCACACTCTTGTGCGCTCGAAGATGACAGTAACCAAAAGTCACGCTGACAGTACTGGCTCCTTAGCCAAATCTGTTCCAGCGTGCAAATTCAACTCTAAATGTCACGCTGACAGTACTGGCTCCTTAGCCGAATCTGTTCTAGCGTGCAAATTCAACTCTAAAAGTCATGCTGACAGTACTGGCTCCTTAGCCAAATCTGTTCCAGCGTGCAAATTCAACTCTAAAAGTCACGCTGATAGTACTGGCTCCTTAGCCAAATCTATTCCAGTATGCAATCCCACATTCAACAGTCACGCTGACAGTACTGGTTCCTTAGCCAAATCTGTTCCAGCGTGTAATTCTAAAATCAAAAGTCACGCTAATAGTACTGGTTCTTTAACCAAGTCTGTTTCAGCGTGTATTTCATCAGAGAAGAATAACTCCTTAGTTATCTCTTCTTCTTTACCGAGTTCTACTAGAACTGGGGGTGGTCTTCCACACAAAGTCCCTTCGAAAAGAAATAACTCTTTAGTTGTTTCTTCTGCTCCTGTAGTTTTTACTTCAGGAACAGCTTTGACTGATACTTTTGTTAGTCAAAGAAAAGGAGATGGTCTTTTGACTACTCTTCCTTCTGGACATTCTATGTCTCAAAACTTGAATGTGTCTAAGAAGAAATATTCCTTAATATCTTCTTCTTTGACTTCTTCAAATTGGGCACAGAATCTGTCCATTAAAGAGGGTCTGTTACCAACTTCTAATCAAAGGAGTGGTTCAACTCTTCCTTCTCTGCAAATATCCAGATCAATGGAAGGAAAACTCCATGTTTCCAAAATTAATGTGTTACCTTCCACTGATTTAAGAACAAAACTCAGCACTTCTGGTGTTAAGAAACCATACCAATTGGATATGAAGATAAAAGATCCAGATGCAGAGTATGCAAGAAATTATGTGGCTCACATTAATCACTCTTTGTATAATCAAGAGCCATTAAGACCCAAGAACAGGAAGTATACTCCTTAATCTTCACAAACAGATTTACGGGAATATCTTCAACAGAAGAGAAAGAGTAATTCTATGTCAAAGGAACATGCTGAATGTGACATCTATCCAAGATTCATAATTCAGTGCAGATGTCAATCAACGGTTCAAGACCATGGTGATCATGAATGTGACTTCCAGCCAAGAGCCACAATACAATACAGATGTCAAACTAAACGATAGTCTGTCTTCAATAGGATTCAGTATGAACCTATGCCTGATGAAAATAAGCCTTTGTTTGCCTCTGTCAACATGACTTCTCGGGACACAGGGGGTAGAGTTGATAGTCCAGATGGAGTATATAGAAACACCAGAGCAAGAGTCCTGGCTTCTAGTCAAAGAAATTTGATCCCTGAAATTGATTCTGAATTCCTTGGAGAATCTAACTTCCCACCTCTTCCTACTGGGGGTAATTCTCCTATAGTTGACTTTGATGCACGAAGCAATGATTCAGAACGTACAATATCCACTAGTTCATCAATAATCCCTCATACAGTCATGACTTACATGGTTGATGGGAATACTGATGAACCTTCTTCTTCCTTGACTCCTCAAGATCAAAGAATTGCTTCTTTGGAACAGCAAATAAAGTCTATGACTGACACAATGAAGTCGATGTATGAACTCATGGCAGCTCAGTTGCAAAATCGACAGACTATACCAGATGCCATACCAGTTGATACTGATATAAGTCCAGTACAAGTTCCTCCAGCAGTACAATCCAATACTCCTGGACCAGCTCAACCAAATCTTAGTCTCTCTGGAGCTGGGAGTAGTGCTTACAATGCTGTTCCTCCTCCCAACTATTCTCTACAAGCCACAACTCCACAATCTTCGGGAGTTGTCTCTGAAGAATTGAAGAATCTCAAAACTCAATTCGAGGCATTCAAACAGAAGGATGGTTTACAAAGGTTAGGCATCAAGCAGCCTTATCCGATAGAATGGAAGCAAGTATCATATCCTGCTAAATACAAGCCTCCTACTATCTCATTCTATGATGGAACCACTTCTCCAAGTCAGTTTATTAATCACTTTGAAGTGATGACTGATCAACTGCAACCAAGTGATGCCCTCCTTACTCGGGTATTTATTGGATGTCTCAAGGGAACGGCTTATGAATGGTATAGAAGTCTTCCAGATGGGAGCATTACCTCATTTGTTGGTTTCAAACAGATGTTTCTTGAAAGGTTCTATGAAGGGCTTAATGACATGACTATGTCTGCTCTTATTAGAATCAAGCAGAAAAATAATGAATCTACAGAGGAATACATTGAACGGTTTCGAAGAGAAGCTCTGAAGATGCCTCTTGGAACTCCTGATGCTGTCACCATTGACACGTGCAAATCAAACTTGTTGCAAATCATCAGTATGTGGACAGGGTCCACTCAATTCCAAGACTGGCCTTCCTTCATAGTCAGTGCCAAAGCTGCAGAAATCAGTGCTGAAACCTTCAAAGGTTTAGGAGTGCAGATGACTCCTAAAGAAACAAGACAAGGTGCTAACAATAAAAACAATGCTCGCAAGGGAAAAGAAACTCTTGAAGTTAATCTTCAGAGCAAAGATGCATCAAATGTTCAAACTCCTGCCTCTATAACTCAACAATCAAGAACACCTCGCCCCAAAGAAGAATATTCTTTTGATGACGACGATGTCCTTGGTATCTTTGAATGTCTGCTGAAAGGTAATAAAATACAATTACCTGAGATCAAGAAACCTGATGAAGCTGGTAAGACAGATCATCCTAAATACTGTCCATACCACAGAATGCTGGATCACACAATTCGTACATGTTATGTACTGAAAGGAAAGATCCAAGAAATGATTAAGTCTGGAGCTATCTCTCTTACTCCAAAAGAGAAGACTGTCACTTCTAATGTCGTCTCTATGGAATTTGGAGACTTCCCTCCTCAACTCCTTGAAAGTGGGATCGTTCTTATTCCCAAGGCAACTCTTGAAATAGTAAATATTCCTCCTCCACAGTCTGAAGGATTAGCACCAATCACTTTGGAGACTGGAGAAATCATGTGGATTCATCCTGATCTAATAACAGACTTTGAATCTCCTTCTCCTCAAAAGATTTCTTCTCGAAAGTCCAAGAAGGCTGGAAAGATCAAGTCATGTCATATGACTTCTCTTGAGTCTACTTCTGACACAGAGCCAAAGGACAAAGAAGAAGCCCTTGTTAGTGCTACTCGAACGAGGAAACCTTACCTAAAGGATTATTCTAAAAATCCTGAAGATCCTACTGATATCCCTTCAGCTGCTAAAGATGCTCCTAATGTTCCTCCTGAAGAAGAATCATCTACTGCACCTGTTCCTTCAACTACACCAGTTGAACCTGTTCCTCCCAAACCCACAACTCTTGAGAAAGGCAAGCAACAAGCTCAGTTTGATAAACCAATCAAGAAGTATCTTCCTCTTGGACTTCAGAAGCCTTACAACTTCGACATTTTGGCCCAACTTGCTAATACTCCAGCTAGAATGTCCCTCTTTGAACTTCTACGTCTTTCTAAAGAAACTCGGGAGACGTTAAGTGAAGCACTTCTACAAGCTCACTCTTGTCTTACACAATTGAAGAAGCCAGATGCGGAACCTGCCACTTGCTTACATTGCAACAGTATACTGGAGATTATCCCAAATATTACCTTTACACAAGACGACATGCTACTGGAGGATAATCGACATGACCGACCTCTCTACTACACTGGTTATATTGATACGATGAAGATAGATCGTATCCTCATTGACCTAGGGTCTGCTATAAGCATAATGCCAAAGAGTTTGTTGGATGAACTAAAAATCCCTCTTCACAAGCTCTCCAAGACGGTTACTACAATCTTGGAATTCAATCAAAGCCGAAGTGAGCCTTTGGGAAAGATTCATCTGAAGCTTCAGATAGGCGATTTCAGATCTAAAGTCACTTTCTATGTGATCGAGATCGCGGGATCCTATAATCTTCTTCTGGGAAGGCCCTTTCTTCATGAAAATAATGTGGTGCCTTCTACTCTTCATCAATGTTTTAAATACATTGATAGCAATGGAAGAGTACAAAAAGAGGTTGCTGATATAAATCCCTTCCATGGAGTTGAAGCTTATTTCAATGATTCCCGAATGTACAAAGAAGAGTATACAAGGATCATACAAGCTATGGAGAAAGAAGATGCACAAAGTGAGACTTTAATAATCCCTGTTAAAGGTCGAACTACTCAGCAACAATCTCCTAAACCCTCTGGAGAAGATTCTTTCATCATTCCAGTGAGTGGACGGATCTCTCCGTTACCTCAGTCATCTACTCAAAATACACTGATCATTCCTGTCAGTGGGCGTACTACAGTTCCTGTATCTTCACAAGATACTCTGCTAATTCCAGTTGGAGGGCGGACTACTCTTCCTACTCAAACTTCAAGGGAGCTCACCTCTTCTGAGCCATTTGTTATCGATCTTAATCGAAACAAAGCTTCTTCTTCTTCTCCCCCTTTAGTCATTGACTTGGCTAAAATCTCTAAAGCTCAGCCTTCTCCCAATATAAATATTGCTGCTTTTACATTTAATGAAAAGTCTCCACCTTTGCAGTACGTTGATGTGTGTAATTATGTTCATAGTTATTTACATCTGTTAGATGACTTGAACACAATAACCATAGGAGTTGTACAGACCGTTCATACATATGTATCTCTAGAACCTGTACAATCTTCATACTTTCTAGTTCCCAGCAGAAAGCCAGGAGATATTCCAATATTCTTCTACAAAGGGCCTCAAAATCCTTCTGATCTTGAAGATGATGACAAAAATGATGATACTGGAAGATTACAACTACGTCGTTATAGTCAGCAATCTAGAGACATCATCAAAAATATGGGCTATGACTTCAGGACTGGCCTCAATGATGGAAAAGGAAGAAAAATACCTGTCCGGATTCCTCCTCTGAAATATAGAAGGACGAAATGCGGATTGGGTTATACTGCTCCTACTCCTTTCATCAATATTATCCATGAAGATCCCGAGTCTGACGAAGATAAGAGATCTGATTCTTCTAGTACCACTTCTTGGGATTCTGATACGAGTATCGGTGACTTCTATTGCAACCTTCTGTCTTCCAACATGGTTTCCATTGACCATTCTGAAGAAAGTGATGAAGACGAAGAAGAATTTGAAATCTCACCTGAATCAGAACAGTGGGCCCAAAGATTAGATAATCAATGGGAGTTCCGTTTCGAGCAAAAAGAATCTCCGACTGAAGATAAACTTGTTCAAATAGATATAGGTGAAGAGGGATCTCCCAAACCAATATTCATCAGTGAAAGTCTTTCAGAAACTGATAAGAAAGACATGATCAAACTCATTCGTGATTACATCGATGTCTTTGCTTGGAGTTATGAAGATATGCCAGGGCTTGATCCTCAAATTGTAACTCACAAGCTCAATATCTTGCCGAATGCTAAACCGGTCAAACAACAACAGCGACGATTTCGTCCAGACATCATGGATGCAATTGAAGCTGAAGTCAATAAACTCATTACCTCTGGGTTTATTAGAGAGGAACAACATCCCGATTGGGTGGCTAATATTGTTCCTGTTCTTAAAAAGACTGGCAAGATCAGAGTATGCATAGACTTCCGCGATCTCAATACGGCATGTCCTAAAGACGAATTCCCTCTACCAATCACTGATGTCATGGTTGATAATACCTGTGGATTTGAACGAATGTCATTCATGGACGGGTATTCTGGGTACAATCAGATCAAAATATTTCCAGAGGACGAGAAGCACACTTCTTTCAGAACGCCGATTGGTACATACTGTTATACAGTTATGCCATTCGGTCTCAAGAATGCAGGAGCAACTTATCAACGAGCTATGAGCACTATATTCCGTGAACATTTGCGAAAAACAGTCGAATGCTATGTTGATGATATTGCAGTCAAAAGTCGACAAAAGGAGGATCATATCCAAGATTTGAAGACTATATTTGATCTAATGCGTAAGCATCAATTAAAGATGAACCCTACTAAGTCCTTCTTAGGCGTCTCTAGTGGTAAATTTCTCGGCTTCGTCATTACCTCTAAAGGTATACACGTGGATCCCGAGAAGATCAAAGCCATCCAAGAGATGCGTCCTCCACGCACCTTAAAAGAGCTACGAGGATTTCAAGGAAGAATCGCTTATATCAGGAGATTCATCTCTAATTTATCAGGACGCTGCAGACCATTCAACAAACTTATAAAGAAAGGTGTCTCTTTTGTCTGGAATGATGAATGTCAGAAAGCATTCGATGATATAAAACAATATCTAATGAGCCCTCCAGTATTGGTACCTTCCGTCTCAGGAATACCGTTCCTCCTCTATACTCGAGCAATGAGTCATTCATTGGGTGCATTACTCGCTCAAAAGAATCAAAATAGCCATGAACAAGCCATTTATTATCTCAGCCGCACTATGACCGGAGCTGAACCTCGATATTCACCGGTTGAAAAAGAATGTCTAGCCTTGATGTTTGCTGTCCAAAAGACACGTCATTATATCATTGGCCAGACTATTCATGTCATCTCCAGGATCAATCCTATACGGATCATGATGAAGAAACCTAGTGTTTTGAATTCTCGATTGGCTAACTGGGGAATCCTACTTGCTCAGTATGACATGCACTATATTCCTCAGAAATCAGTCAAAGGACAAGCTTTAGCTGATTTTCTGGCTGCTCACTCAATTCGAGAAAATTCAAAACTCTATGATGAAATCCCAGATGAAGTCCTAGATTCAAATCAAATTGTTGAAGAAGATCCTACTTGGCGTCTATTCTTTGATGGAGCATCAAGAATTGGTCCTAATGGCGATATTGTCGCTGGAGTTGGAATTGTTCTTGTATCGCCAGAAGGTCTTGCTATCCAAAGAGCTTATTCTCTCGATCAGCCGTGTTCAAACAATGTAGCTGAGTACAACGCATTACTTATTGGTCTTCAACTCGCTAAACATCTGAATATTCAACATTTGGAGGCGTATGGAGACTCTAAACTCATTGTCAATCAGATCAGGGGTACTTATAAAGTTCGCCATCAAGATCTGGTTCCTTATCATAAAACAGCTATATCTATGGCTTCTTCGTTTGAAGAATTCTTTATTGCACATGTTAGGCGAGCATGTAACACAGAAGCTGATGCCCTTGCTAATCTTGTAGCGGTGCTGGCTATTCCAATCAGACGACAACAAATGATTGTTGTTCGTAATCGAGAATTATTTCATCTTAAAAATAACTTGACTCTAGGACTTCCAGTTGACATTGAAGAATCAACATCTCATGACGTCAACACAACAAGAGGATTTGGATTCAGTCATAAATCGATGTCATCTTCATCCGATTCCAGTATGGAATTCATCTTCAGTAACTCGACTGAGAATCAGAGTATAGATAAAGATTGGAGACTTCCTTTCTTAGATCTCGTATTATATGATATTCTTCCGGATGATCCGAGTGAGGCAGCATCTATCAGACGACGATCACTCAGATTCTACTACAATCATACAACAAAGACCTTATATCGTCGAGCTTATGATGGTTTACTCCTTCGATGTGTTGCCGGTGACGAGGCTCAACAAATCATTCACGAAGCACATGATGGAATTTGTGGAGCACATCAGCCAGGACCAAAACTTCAAGACCGTATTCGACGTATGGGTTATTATTGGCCCACCATGGTATCTGATGCCATCGAATATGCAAAGAAGTGTAAAGCTTGTCAAATCCATACGTATTTTATTCATAAACCCTCGGAATTTCTACATCCGACGGCAGCATCATGGCCCTTCGAAGCTTGGGGCATGGACATTGTCGGCCCGATCAATCCACCGTCATCTAAAGGTCATCGGTTTATTCTCGCAATAACCAATTACTTCTCCAAATGGGCCGAAGCCATTCGTTTATCTGAAGTTAAGATGTCTAATGTCATCAGCTTTATTAAGCACCACGTCATCTACAGATTTGGTGTTCCTCGACGCATTGTTCATGATAACGGACCACAGTTCGTCAGCCAGAAATTTACTCGATTCTGTGACGATCACCGGATCAATAATATGGCTTCTACCGCATATAATCCAGCAGCTAACGGATTAGCAGAAGCTTTCAACAAGGCTATCATCAAACTCCTAAAGAAGTTTGTCTCCACTAACAAACGTAATTGGAGTGACAAGCTCGGGGAATGTTTGTGGGCTTATCGCACTACAGTTCGTAATGCTACCAAATGTACACCTTTCTCTCTGGTGTATGGTTGCGAAGCTGTTCTTCCATTAGAGATTCAAATTCCTTCTTTAAGGATAGCAATCGCTAATGAACTCACTGCTGAAAATAACGATCGTCTTCGACTTCAGGAATTAGAAGCTCTGGATGAAAAAGCGATTATCTGCTCAACAGAATATTGAATTCTATCAAGCTAGAATTTCAAGAGCTTTTAATAAGAAAGTCAGAATTCGATCATATCAAAAAGGAGAACTTGTTCTAACAGTCAGACGTCCTATGACTATGACTCATATGAGTAAGGGCAAATTTGACGCAAAGTGGGAAGGTCCCTATATTGTGAGCAAAGTTTTCTCAAATGGAGCTTATCAACTCTCAGAATTGGATGGTCGAAAAGTTTTGATGCCTATTAATGGCAAATTCCTTAAAAAGTACTATGTATAAATATAAATACTTGTAATCATCAGACAAATTCATGTTTAAAAATAAAATTTTTATTTTATTTTCATGAATGATGATACATGATATTAAGGAAGATCACTATCATCCTTCTCTACTTTTGGACGTGGGCCACTACCGTCCTTCTCGAAGACGTGATCAGCAAAAGAGCCGAGAACCTCCTTGCTAGAACCCACGAGAAATTTGCAAGCGACCATCCTCATGGCTTTCTCTTCTTCAGTCCTTCCTGGTTCGAGCAGAAAATCCAGAATATCCCTTGGTGGCTTGGGTGCAGACGAACCTTCGCCTGCTTTCGTCTTCTTCGTTTTGACTGGACCAGCAGGGCGTTCTTCAGTGCCTTTCTGAACCTTTGAGGCTATCTCAGTCTTCTTGGATGCTTCTCCAGATTACATTTTTATGTTGCGGAGTAGAAGTATTCGTTCTCGCCAGATTTCTTCTATATTTATAGGCAGAAGTTCCTCATTCATCCGACGTTTCACATATTCATTAATGCTTAACGGTTCATCCATTCATTTCTCACATTTATCCGACGTTTCACATATTCATTAATACTTGACGGTTCATCCGTTCATTTATTACATTCACTCGACAGTTCATCTGTTCATCATTTCCTAACGGTTCATCCGTTCATAATCTTCTATCAATTTATTAAGTGGGGATTCGTTATTTATCATGTTTTCATAACCTCTGAATCAATTCCAAATCTACTTACTCATTTGTCATGTTTTGACCTCTGCACAGAAATCAATCTATTTTCTTTTGAGTTCCTACATATTATCACGTCCATAATACCTCTGATAATATCATATACTCTAAAACAGAAAAGATGATTTTATTATCTATCATGTCCACAATTCATCCACAAATACAAATCATTGAGCATAGAAGAATTATCATTTCCATTCTCATTTCACCACAAAAAGTCTATTACATTTTCTTAGACTTTCTTACAAATCATAATGGAAATCTATTATAAAATCTTGGATTTTCATTCTACACCACAACAATAACCTAATAGAGATCTATCTTCTTCTTTGGATCTTCTCCGTCGGACCTTCTCCGTCAGGTTCGTTGTTGGTTGCAGTTCCTGACTGTCTGGGTCCCAGTCACGACCAGATCAGCAGGAATCAAACTCTGGTCTTCTCTCTCAGATGAGAGGAGAACCACAGAGTGTGGCAGCCCGAAGTCGTGGTGCTGCCAATACAATTGGTGGATTAGGAGCGACCTTCTAGAGGAGACAGGAATGTATCCAACCTTGGGATACAATTCCTAGTTCTCCCGCGAAAGGAACTCTACTACACAATTTCTCGGTAGTAGAGTTGACTCCACCATCCAACTCTCATGTATAAAGGCTCTTCCTACCATCTAAGGAAGACCCTTCTATCCCACGAAGAGTTCTGAGTTGTCTGATTTACGCGTCAAAAGCGTATGAGCTCCCTGATGTAGATGTCAGTAGGATATTCTCCACAGCATCCACATCCCCAATGCCAGTTCTGAAGAAAATTTTCAGCCAAGTTTCTGCAGAAAGATCAACAGAAATCATTCAGTGTGCATTTATCAAACAGGGACAGGCGTGTATTGTTCAAATCAGAAACAAGAAACAGAAAGCCTATCTTCAACAGCAAAAATAGTACACGTATTACACTGACTTACCTTCAAGTTTGGTGCTAAGGATCGACAAACTCATGTTTGATACAGTGCGCAGAAGTCGAACATTAGAAGACATTACTTTCCTGTTTGAGAGTGAAATCTCCTAAAAATTTCATTCTCAGAGAAGGAGAAGAGAAATGGGAGATGAGTATCTGCGAAACTCTTCCATCTATTTAAAGGGCAAAGTACAAGTCTATTCTTGGAAAAGATCCGCATAAATAGCGCTCGTAAACTGTGGAATGAGTGTCACGTGTGCTTTGGAAGACAGAGCTACATTGGAAACAATCAAAGACTGCTGATTAATATTTTTCATTAATGCACGCAGATCAAACACAGAAGTTGTACTTCATTTTTCAAAGGCACTGATGGCCTTACAAAAGACAAAACAAAAAGAGTGCAACAAAAGCATAAAAGTCACCCTCTATTTCCCAAAGCGACTGAGCTTGGTGCCTAGTTCTTCTACGCTCCTAAATCCCAGACAGTGCAACAGAGCTTTAAACATTTTACGCTGCTCTATGAGGCTGCGCCTATCAGAAGAGGACGAGCCATCCAAGCCAAAATAGCTCAAGAAATTCTTGGCTAGTTGCAAGGGATCATCTTTGAGCTCGAAGACAAGGGGCTCTGGCTCTTCACCCCCAAAAGTGGGGTCACCATGAGAACAAAAGCCCAACTTGCGTGCTTCTTCCTCAGCTTTCTCCTTTGGTGTCATATTGACGTAAGATGAAGATTAAAAATGAAACTTCTTCCTGTTTATATAACTGAGTTTTGCCAGCGGTTCATATTCCACCATAAATTGGATACAATCAGTCTCGGAGAACGAAGAGTCATTATGACATTTAATAAGTTCATTTGGATGTTTTTAAAGAACTTCGAAGTCTTTTCGACTTCCGAAAAATTTTGAAGTCATCTCAGCGTGACTAAATCCATTTTATCATCTCTATTTTCAAAGTATTTCGAAAATTTTGAAGTCTTTTCAATTTTTTGAAAACTTTGAAGGGGGTCTTGTAGGCCTTTAAAAATGAAAGTCACGCTGAGTTGATCAAGACAGAGTCAAAAGTCACGCTCAGTTGATCCAGACAAATCATGCTGGAAGATAGCTCATCATTTGTCAAAGATTAATTATGACTGACAGCACAACAGTCGAAGAATGTCTCTTCGTATGCCACGTATGCACAGACTTCGAGAGATCATCGCCGTCTATTACGTAATTTTCGAAATCTTCTTCAGCAAGACTCAGCCTTCGTCGAGTTGGCGTACCAAAAGGGTTTTTTGTCATTTAATACGACTGACAAAGCAATCACTGTCAGAGATTTTGTGTCAGTCGAGACACGCCGAATCAAGACAGCTGGCAGTTCTATCTCAAGTCTGCGTGTATTTGTGATCTTCATCTCAAGTTTGCGTAGATTCTGAAGTTTTCTTCCTCAAGTTTGCGTGGATTTTCGAATTCTTTGCCTCGAAGTCTGCGTGGATCCTGAAGCTTCCTGCCCCAAGTTTACGTGGATTTTGAAGCTTTCTACACCGAGTTCGCGTGGATTTCGTCTTCAACAAGTCTGCGTGGATTTCATCAAATTGGAGTACGTGGCAGCCATGCCACTGATCTCTCGTCTGCGTGTCCTGTAACTTGCACACGACTCATGCATGATTGCCATGTGTCCAACAGTTACAGGCCATGTCCAGTAACTGCTTACAACCTTGCGTATGTTAAATCCTGCGTGATTTTCAACTAAGCACAGGCTGTGAAGACAGTTATCTTTTCAGTTATTATTTTTGACTCTATAAATAGAGTTCTTTTTCTCATTCATTGTACAGATACATTGATATCTACTGTCAAAATTTTGAGAGCTTTTCTTCTTCGTATAGTCCAAGGGATAAAGCGATCGTCTTCTAGATCGGATTCCTACAGTTGTAATTTTCCCAGAAACGCAACAAATAAAGAGAATTTCTTTATGGAAAACAGTATAGTCATACATGACTTACTATCCGAAAAAGTGACCAGAGTGTGAGTTCAGAGGCACCTGCGGGTACATAACTTGATAATCTGGGAGATTGTGAATGTTAGTTCAGCGGTACCGGAGGGTACATAACTCAATAATCTGGAATTTGGAATATGAGTTCAGAGGTACCAGCGGGTACATAACTCAATAATCTAGAATTTTGTGAATATGAGTTCAGCGGTACCAGCGGGTACATAACTCAATAATCTGGGATTTTTTTGTGGAGGAAGAATGTGAGTTCAGCGGTACCGGAGGGTACATAACTCGATAATCTGGGGTATTAGTGGAAGAAGGATGTGAGTTCAGCGGTACCGGAGGGTACATAACTCAATAATCTGAAATTTGTGGATGTGAGTTCAGCGGTACCGACGGGTATATAACTCAATAATCTGGAATTTGGAATATGAGTTCAGCGGTACCAGCGGATACATAACTCAATAATCTGGAATTTGGAATATGAGTTCAGCGGTACCAGCGGGTACATAACTCAATAATCTGGAATTTGGAATATGAGAGTTCAACGGAACCAGAGGGTACATAACTCAATGAGTTCAGCGGTACCAGCGAGTACATGACTCAATAATCTAGAATTTGTGGATGTGACTTCAGCGGTACCGGCGGGTACATAACTCAATAATCTGGAATTTGTCGTTTAGATATAATATTTCTTCAGGAACTTGCCGTTGACGGGCAGCATGAGCTAGTCTCCGTTTTGTTTTGCGAGGCGGTAAGCACCGTTGGAGAATACAGTCTCAATGATAAATGGGCCTTCCCACTTTGGTTGGAACTTGCCAGCGGTCTTGTGAGTCATAACCATCGGCCTCCGAACTGCCAGAACGAGATCGCCCACTTGGAATGTTCTGATCTTCACCTTCTTGTTGAAGGCTCCGAAGATGCGTGCTTGGTATAGCTCGATCCGTTGCTGAGCCAGGAGGCGCTTTTCATCTAAGGCCTCCAACTCTTGTAGTCGGCGACGGTAGTTATCGTCTGTCGTCAATTGGTGAGTGAGAGCGACGCAGAGCGAGGGGATTTGAGTCTCTAATGGGAGAACTGCCTCACTCCCGTAAACCAGGAAGAATGGTGTGTTCCCGGTGGCTGTTCGGACTGTAGTACGGTATGCCCATAAGCATTCACCAAGCTTCTCGTTCCAGTCATGTTTGTTGGAGGACACAAACTTCTTGAGTAACTTGATGATGGTTTTGTTGAATGCTTCTGCCAACCCATTTGCTGCCGGATTGTATGGCGTTGAAGCAATATTCTAAATTCTGTGCTTGTCACAAAATCGATAGAAGGCATGGCTTGCAAACTGTGGACCATTATCGTTGATGATCCTTCGGGGCAGTCCAAAGCGATAGATGACATGATGCTTGAGAAAGCTGATCACGTTTGAAGTCTTTACTTCTGCAAGCGGAACAGCTTCCGCCCATTTGGAGAAGTAATCCGTGATTGCGAGTATGAAGCTGTCAACCCCTAATTTTTTAAAAATTATTAAACTAGTGTTAATTAATTATTAAATGTCATTATTGGTTTTAAAATTATTTAATATGATTTTTAGGAATTTTCTATAATTTTAAATGAGTTTTTTTTATATAAAAATATCACTTTGCAAATTAATTGAAATTTATTAAATAGGTTTTACAATTTTTGAAATGTTATTTATATCAGTTTGTAATAAATTATTTGTTCTTAATTGAGGAATGCAAATAATATTTTGCACTTTAATACTGAAAAACCCCTTTTGTAATTTCCTAATCTCTAGGGGCCCTAGTGCAAATTACCAAACCCCCCCGACCAACTCTCTCTCTCCTCCAGCTCACTCACCCACCCCCGTTGACCCAGCGGGCTGACCCGACCGACTCACCGCCCTGCCCCCGCCGAATCCGGCTGCCCGACCGCCTCGAAAACCACCTATAAATATCCCCCTCTCTCCCCCGACCTAAACCCTAACCCTAAATTTCCCCCACGACCGCCAGCGCCGCCCCATCACCCCCTCTCACCCCACCGGAACCCTAGCTCCGGCTAGACCCGAGCGCCACCCCTACGACGCACGCCACCACCTACCACTACCGTCACAAGGTTCGCCGCAGTGAGACGAACACGTCGCCACCGGAGCGCCCTGACCCCGACGTCTCCTTCGCCCGTCAGCACCATCGAACCCCCCTACGACGGCCGGACACGTAAGTTGCAAGTGTCACGACATGTCATGCATGTCTCGTGTTGGGTCGAAAGTGTTCGCCGTGTCCTGGCGAACACGAACGCAGACGAGGACACACGAAACTCGTGTCGTACGGGTCGTGCTAAGCGAAGACACGTTGATACCTGTGTCCTTAACTGTCAGGACACATGATGGTTTTTATATTTTCTTTTATATATGTTAATTAAATCGAAACTAAATATAACTAACCTAAAACCTATTCCTAACACAGCGGGCCGCTGGCCCACTGGCCAGCGCGCAGTGATCAAAACACCCCCCCTTCCTGAGGACAGGGTTCGAGCCCCCCCTCTTTTCTGTCTTCTTTTCTTTTCTGTTTCTTTTCTTTTTCTTTTTCTTTTTCAGTTTTATATATATATTTATATATATATATGTATATATATATATTAGTATATATATATATATATGTGTATATACTGCTTTTGACAGTATTTTATATATATGTATAAATTTTATAGTTAGTAAATTTTATATAAATATGTTTGTATTTATATATATATATATTCATATATGTATGTATTATGTATATATGTATATATTTTCATGTATATATATATATTAATATATATATATACACTTTATTGTTAAGTATTTTCCTATATATGTATATATATTTATACATATATATATATATATACCTTATAAATTAAGTATTTTTCCTTACATATATATATATATATGTACTTTTAAAACATATGTAGGTATATTTTCTATATGCATAACTTTACCTTATTAAGATAATAATATTTATTTTGTCTATTACCAAATTATATTTTTATTGTATCTAAATTACTGCAACCATTTGGTGTCCAAGCCTAGCATAGGTATTTGGGCCCAAATGTGTTTTCACACATTCAAGACCTGTACAAGTCATATTGGACTTGATTCATGGCCTTGGGTCCTGTATTTGAACTTTGGTTCAAATTATATACATGGACAAAATACGCAGATAATTAATTATTGTGTACAATGCTGTTTTTGATTTTCTAAAAATACTTAAAGTGCTGCTAAAATTATGGAAAAATAGTTTTTAGATACTATGTTAAGTTAGCTAATTTAGTATAAATTTTGTAGTATTTAAATTACTGTTTTGCCCCTAGTTTGGCATATGAAACCAAAACTCATTTTCTGTATACTTAGAAAAACTGATTTTTACGAAATATTTGTACTGGTTAATAAATTCCAGAAAATTATAATAAATTTCTATGATTAACAAGGATCACTTTAGTACTTTACTTTAAGAAAAACTAGGCTTTTTGCCTATCTCTAAAAATTGTTAGAACACAATGATCTTTTGATTTTATTTATTGATTAATTACGACTTGTAGCTTTTTGTGTTATTTGGAGTTTTAGTCGTGTTAAACCCCATCCCTCACTAGTGTAAAGACCCTAGAAAGTTAGTTAACATAGTGTGTCACCCTACATTGGTCTCCTATGCCAAGTCATCATTTTGGCTAGGTGCCCAGTCACAAGTCGTGTTTCACCAATTAGTGTCCTAGTGTTTTAGCTTAGTGTAAAACTAAGTTATTATATTTTACTTCTACAGTGACGAGCTACCAGACATCCATAGCATTGTTATCGCAGCTTGTTTTGTTTTGCTTTGCTAGAGACAAGTACTTTCTACGAACTTTACATACTGCTATAAAATATAAAACTGTGAATCACCAACCATGTTAAATGCTGATCCTTGGGGTAGCAAGTTAGAACTTCACATGTTGTATTACTTTCAGTCTCTACCATGTTTATACCGTATCTCATAATATCTCTCACATGCTTAAATAACGGGTTAAGGGGAAACTGCTAGTAGTGTACGTGATCATGACCCCCTTCTCCGTATGTATTTACCGAGCACCGTTACATTCTATATGTATCTGTGTCGTATGTCTGGTCCCGCATTTGTGTATGGATATACACCAATGCCGTTATGTGTACGTATGTGCACATCAGAAAATTGATATGTACCGCTGTACATCCTGATTACCTATTGACTGATCACTCACCTACTACAGTTTTAAACTTTAAAATGTATATCTATCGCCATGCTAAAACATACCTAAAAACTGAACCAAGATTATATGTCATTTCCTTTTTATCACATGATCAGTATTATATGTTTGTTAGATTTAGTACTTGCTCCCATCCTGACAGGATAACGTTGTAGGTATTATTACTGAGGAGGAGTTACTCTGTGACACATACTATGGAGATACTGCCGAGGACCCGGCTCTGCTTTACGAGGATGTTCCTGCGGGGAACCTCGCCTAGTTGTCTTTTGTTTACTTAGACTTTTGAGAGTAGACATGTATTAGACTATATCATTTTGTAACTGGACATGTATCCAGTTTTATATTTCAGTTCACTTGTACTTGGACATTTTACTATATACGACGACTTTTGTGTTTGGAGCATTTATGATTCTTCTTCACTTATAGAACTGTTAGCACATTTAGCCTTATCCTGTTGTCTTTAGAACAGCTTACTACGTTTTATCTCAACGTAGGCTGGGCATGCCTCGGCCTGGCCCAAAAATTTGGGCAGTGGGTCGTGACAGAAGCGATGTCCTCGGAAAGAAGGTGGAGCGATCGGACCGATGATATCCATTCCCCACGCTTCAAATGGCCAGGACGCCACTGTCGGATGTAGAAATTCGGATGGCTGGTGGATGAAGTCCGCGTGGACTTGGCAGGCTTTGCACTTTCTTGCGTAGTCTATCGTATCTGCCACCATCGTGGGCCAGTAGTTGCCCATTCGACGAAGACGGTCTTGCAATTTTGGGCCAGGCTGATGGGCCCCGCAGACGCCGTTATGAGCTTCGCGTACGGCTTCTTTGGCTTCTGCGTTTGACAGACATCGCAGTAATAATCCATCGTAGGATCGGCGATATAGCATCTTCGTCTCTGTATCGTAGAAGAATCTGAGAGAACGCCTTCTGATAGAGGTGGCTTCCTTTGGGTCCTCCGGTAAAATATCGTAGACTACGAAGTCAATGAATGGTTGTCTCTAGTCTTGTGCTTTGTCGATCGTCTGACCGGAATAACTTGCCACAAATTGAACATTGTTCTTGGGACAGACCAGTTCATGGCCTATCACATCCACCGATTGATGAGCATAGTTTGGAACCGCTAGGGAAGCGGTAAGGCCAGCTAAGGCATCGGCTTCGATATTTTGGAGTCTGGGAATGTGTTCGATGAAGAATACCTCAAATGACGAAATAATGTTGATCTTTATTTGGTGATAGGGGATCATGTCTTCATGGCGGACTTCGTATGAACCCCGGATCGGATTGACGATTAACTGCGAATCACCGTATGCTTCAAGATATTCTACCCCCAGCTCTCTTACAAGTTGGAGGCCAATGACCAAAGCATTGTACTCGGCCACATTGTTAGAGCAGGGTTCTGTGAGTGAGTAAGCGCGATTGATCATCAACCCGGAAGGAGAAACCAGCACCACCCCGACTCCGACGACGATGTTGTCCTTAGGTCCGGTCCTTGAGGTGCCGTCGAAGAACATTCGCCATATATCATCGTGAGAGGTTGCGTGTGAGTCGGCGACCTCATCTGGGATTTCTTTATATACTCTAGACGACTTCGAGCCTGGGTGGGCTGCCAAAAAGTCTGCCAGAGCTTGACCTTTAACAGCCTTTTGCGGGACGAAGATCATATGATAAGGAGACATCAATATTGCCCATGTGGCGAGGCGGGAGCTGAGTGCTCCTGGTTTCGTCATGAGGACCCTGAGAGGGTTGACTCGTGAGATCACATGTATGGTTTGTCCTGTGACATAGTGCCGCATCTTTTAAATGGCGAACACCAGGGCGAGGCATTCCTTCTCCACGGCGGTGTATCGGTGCTCTGGCCCAATCATCATTCGGCTGAGGTAATATATAGCTTGTTCATGGCCCACATCATTATTTTGTGTCAGCAGAGCGTCGAAGGAATGCTCCATTGCTCGTACATATAGCAAGAATGGTTTCCCAGCAACAGGGGCCACCAGGACTGGTGGGTTCGACAAGTATTCTTTGATGTTGTCGAAGGCACGTTGGCATTCTTTATCCCATATGAACGAGACACCTTTCTTCATGAGATGGGTGAATGGTCGACATCGCCCGGAGAGGTTAGAAATGAACCTCCTGATGTAAGCTAGCCTCCCCTGAAGGCCTCTGAGTTCGCGGAGATTTCTCGGGGGACCCATCTCCATAATTGCCTTCGTCTTCTCTGGATCTACATGAATTCCCTGGGCAGTAATAATAAAACCCAAGAATTTTTTGCTGGATACGCCCAAGAAGGATTTTATGGGATTCATCTTCAGGTTGTGTGCTCGCATCAGGTTGAATACCGTCCTCAGATCCTGCAGATGGTCCCCCTTATAGCGACTCTTGACGGCGATGTCATCAACATAGCACTCCACAGGCTTGCGTAAGTGGTCTCTGAAGATGATACTCATGGCTCCTTGATATGTGGCGCCAACATTCTTTAAATCGAAAGGCATGACTGTGTAGCAGTATGTGCCAATCGATGTTCGAAATGATGTATGCTTTTCTTCGTCAGGAGACATCTTGATTTAGTTGTACCCCGAGACACCATCCATGAATGACATGCGTTCGAAGCCGCATGTGTTGTCGATCATGATGTCTGTGATAGGGAGGAGGAATTCATCTTTGGGACATGCCTCGTTCAGATTGTGAAAGTCGATGCAGATTCGAATCTTCCCATTCTTCTTGAGGACTGGAACCATGTTGGCGACCCAATCCGGATGTTGTTCCTCACGAATGAAGCCGCTGGCTATCAGTTTGTTGACTTCGGCTTCGATCGCATCCATGATGCCCGGGCGAAAGCGTCGCTGTTGTTGTTTGACCGACTTTGCATCTGGCCGAATGTTGAGCTTGTAAAGGGCCACCTCGGGGTTTAGTCCTAACATGTCTTTATAGCTCCAGGCGAACACATCAATGTATTCTTTGATGAGTTCCAGCAGCGATTCTTGCTCTTCGTCTGTCAGGCTTTTACTGACGAAGATTGGTTTTGGAGAAGATTCGTTGCCGAGGTCGACCTGTATAACCTCATCCTCAGTAGGAGGTTCTCTCTGTTCGAACCGCTTTTCCCATTGTGCATCCAGCTGTTGGGCCCATGGCTCTAACTCGAGGATTTTAGGAATGTCTACATCTTTGTAGGCGTCGGCAAATGCAATATTGACGGACCAGACTTGCCTGAGCATGTCCTCGATGCTGACATCTGAATCGGAAGTGGGTGATACGGTTGAGTGTGAATGCCAATCGCATTCCTCGTCAGAGCTTTAAGGGGTTGTCGCGGGTGTGACATAACCTAGTCCACATCTGGTTTTGTTGTAGTAGTCTCGTAGTTTTCCAGCTGGGACTGGCGGCTTTAAAGGTAATCGTCGACCAGTGTCGTAGTTCAAGCCTGGCGTAGTCTCCAGATCATACCCCTATTTTTGCATGAGATATTTGGATTGGGGGCTATACAGATAAAGAGGCAGTCTCCCGACATCTGATTCGAGATCGACCTTTTCTATGGTGAAGGGCTATGGGTCGTCCTTCCGGCCGAAGATGATTGGATGGTCCCCTCCCTCGATTATGCGGTAAGCGTCTTCCACTGGAGTAAGCTGGTTTGCGGTGTAAATATTTGTCACCTGTGTGTGTAGGTGAGTGCCTATACTGTGTTCCATAGCATACATTGTACAAAGCTTATTAAGCTCGAGGTAGTTCAAAGATAGTCCTTTATTGATGAAGTAAGGTAACTTTTCTAGCGGGATTACATCATCTGCGGAGGGAACATCAGTATGGGCAGCGACATACTTGGCTAGTTCCGGTTCTTCTTCGGCCACCCCCTATATAAATGAAGACAGAGAGGATGACTTGGGCAGCTTGATCATCAGGGGTTCTGTTGGTGGGGCCGAGCGTGGAGTTGTTGGCAAACTAGCGACCCCCAGTTTGGTACTCGATGCTGGACGGGGAGTTGTTGGCTCGCTAGAAGCCCCAGACTTTGCATCGGGGTGATGATTCTTCTTGGAAAGGCGTATCGTCATTGGCTTGTCAGAGGGATTGAGCTTCTCTGTCTGTGGCTGGCCGACTCTCGGTAGTCTGATTGTCAGTGGCTCCGTTGTGGGTCTCGACGCTTGGCCGGACCTTGGCAGCCAGATTATTATTTACCCTTCTTGTGCCGAGAGGCTGATTTCGTCCTTACGCAGAGCGGCCGTAAGGGGTACGGACATGCCAGGTTTGCGAGCTTGAAGGTGGATTGTCAGAGGTTCTTCTGATCCTGAGGCCGTTTCAGTTCGAGCATGTACATCTTCATCCAGGTGCCTTTTCGACTTCTCGTATAGGCAGTAGTCCGAGTAGTAGGATTCGACCCCTTTGAAGGGATCGATGTCGGCAAATTCTGTCCTCACGAAGCCGTGTTTGTCGATATACTTGAAGCACTGGTACAGCGTGGAAGGTACGATCATATAGTCGTGTATCCAAAGGCGCCCCAAGAGGATATTGTAAGAAGTGTCCGTATCTATGACGTAACAGGTTACTTCTGACTGGAGATCGCCAATTTGGCACTTCAAGCGAATCTTTCCAATTGGGTAGCTCCTGCCCGAATTGAAACCGCTGATGGTGGTGCTTGTTGGCGTTAGGCGGTGCAAAGGAATACGGAGATGATGTAACAGACCCTTCAGGATGATGCTTATGGAAGAACCAGGATCAATGTGCATCCGATCCACCTTTACGTCACCGATGTATCCAGTGTAGTATAACGGACGATCGTACAGGTTGGTCTTAATGAGCATATCTTGCGGAGTGAAGATAATGTTGGGCATCGCTCCTGTGCAAGCGCTGTCTTGGAGATTTGCAGGCGGGCTCTCTCCTGTGAGGTTGACCTGAGCCAGATAGGCGTCGGCATTTTGGAGTGCATCGCTCAAAGCCGCACGAACATCCTTTGGGAGTCTTAGGAGCTCGTATAATGACAATTTGGCCGGTGTGTTGGCTAATTGTGCCAAGATGTCGAAGTTGTAGGGCCTCTCCAGCCCCTGAGGTGCATCTTTTCGGAGGGATTTGTCAAAGTGAGTCTCCTTCGGCCTAGGCTTGTCGGTCGACGGAGGCTGAGAAGGTCCTGGAGTGTCAGCAGTAACTTGCTGATGATCTTCAACCGAATTATCAGCCACAGGTTAGGATTGTGCCCCAGACCGGGTAACGACAGCCGTGACTTCTTCGATATTTGCCGAGATTGTGCGACAGGATCTGACTTTTCCACTCTTCCTCTTGCGAATGGAAGGTGGAGTGGATTGAGTCACCTCGAGTACTAGGTCCGGATGGACCCATATGACCTCCCCTTGTGATGTAGTGAGGGACACTAGACCAGCAACCTGATCCCGAGGAGGTGGAAGATTAGCAATCTCCATTGTCGCCAGAGGGATGGGTACCACACCGTCTTGAGTTTCTGTTAGAGGGAAGCTGCCAAATTGTACTGGCACCATATTGGCTGCCACAGTTACCTCTTCGAAATCGATGGCCAGAGCATTCGAATCGATGAGATGTTGGATGTATCGTTTCAGTTGGTAGCAGTCGTGTGTAGCATGGTGGACGTAGCGATGGTAATGGCAGTACTTCGGACTCTCCATTTCTGTCGGCCGAGGTTCCCGTCTTGGTGGAGGGAGCTGAATTCTGTCTCCTTGTATGAGCATGTCCAAGATAGGCTTGACGTGGCCGTCTTCGAAGGAGTAGGTCATTTGCGGCCATTGTTTGTCTGCCGATTTTGACTCAAGTTTCTGGGCTGTGTCGGCCACCATAGCCTGCTTGCCCTTGTTGTCCCGATTGTTGGAGGAGTTACCACCATTGTTGTTGTTGGAATTAGGGCACTTGCCTTTGTCCTCTCCCTCCGAGATGTGCAATCCCAGTTGGCGAGCCTTCTTCAACCTTTCTTCAGCGCTAGTGGCACTGATGATAAACGTCTTCCAGTCCTTAAATTGACTTTCGCCCATCCAGAGACTGATTGTTGGGAGCAGTCTCTTTTGGCAAATTTCAATTAAGGAGGAATCTGGGTTACCAGATGGCAATTTCATTGCGGTTTGGCAAAACCGCTCAATATAGTTCCTTGTCAGCTCCTTCTCCCCTTGGACGACGTCCATGAGGGTGGACATTGTGATGTCCTGTCCTACTTCGTAAAATATCTCTAAGAACATGCGCTTGAAGCTGGCGAAGGAATGGATGTAGTTGTCTGGCAGGTTACGATACAGTCGAAGGCGACCCCTTCCAATGCTCCAATGAATAATCGTGTAAGGATGGCATCATCATGGGGTAGATGGTCGATGGTGACCTCGAAGTAAGTGATGTACTGACTTGCGAAGGTCTTGCCATCATAAGGATTAATGTTGAACGGCTTATATCTTGGTGGGAAGGGGACATCCCTCCATGCAGCAGGGTATGGTTGTCGTATTCTGAGGTCTTGGGAGTTTTCTCGAGCGTGAAACATGGCTCGGAGCTCCTGGACCTCTTTTCTTGCTTCTCTGGCCTCATCCGCAGCAGTGGGAGCCGACGTTTCAGGAGGATTATTGCCCAGGTTTGGTGCCGCTGAATTTGAGTCCGCATTGACCGCGGGACCCGCACTTGTTTGGCCAGGCGTCCCTCCTTGCAGAGTTAGGAGGGCCGCTTTGATCTCGTCTACAGACTTGACCAAGGCATACAGTATAGCCTCCAGAGTGTCGATGCGTTGGCGATCACTGGAACCACCTTGATTGCTGTCCGTCATGAACACCGTCCTTATATGAGGAGAGATAGAAGGAACGGTGGAGGACGTACCCTCCGAATCATACCCCTGTACTGAGAAGTCATCGGGGTAAGTGGGAATGTTCTCCTCTGGTTCGGACTCAAAAGGAATAGTACCCCCAGCTTCAAAGCTTGCTTAATCTTGAGAGTCGTGGACGTCCTCGGGGACGTCGGCACCTGCTATATCTGATGAGAGAGTTGTTTCCCCCGGCTCATTTCCTTGGAACATCGGATTATCGTGGATGCTCTGAGGAGTGCTACCCCCAGTTTCAGTAACCCCCAGTGGTGTGGATGATGAATCTCCTACTGTAGTAGATTTTATTTTCGAACGGGTACCTTGGAAAACTCCGGTGGTGGATAACCGTTTAGACGACAGTTTCTTAGTCACAGTGGTTGAGATCCTCGGGCTGGAAACGTTTATCTTCTTCCCTCTCCCATCGGCGGGGATTTTCTGAGTGGAGTTGCAAGAGACGACGGGTGGCGCCTCATCCTCCGAGCTCGGCTGTTGTAATCTTTGGAAGACGGCCTACCGGTCTTCTCGTATTGTCGCATTGTTGCAACAGTAGTTAACAATGATTTGGGTACAGTGACGCCCGTGGGAGGACTCTTTACACCCAGAGGCCTCCTTTCTTTCCTTGCCCTTGTGGAGGATAGCCTCACGCAAGTCAGATGGATCTAGAACGACCATGTTTGCTCCCTGGATTTTGGGAGACTTTTGGGAACCACTCTGCCCGTTTGCCGTCGAGGGCTGTACTCGAGTGGTTCTGTACAACTTCCCATCAAAGGCCCGCATAACAGTATGTGGAGCGCTCGGATGGTCAGAGGTCAGGACAGCGGACTGAGCTTGCCAAACTTGCGCTGCCCTAGGCTTCTTCACTCTGGTGCGTGAGGGCACATAATAGGAAGAGTCTAAGTGGTGCTGGAGAGAGTCAGCAATGTCTTCTCGAGAGTACGAGAGATCAGGACCATAGGAGAGGCGATCGAAGACTGAGCCGCGTGGAGCAGGCGGCATGCGGCTGGAATCAATAGTCTTCATGCGGCTGGCAGTCATAGCCGTATGGGCTTTCTTCATACGGCTGGAAGTTTCAGCCGCATAGGTCTTCTCCATGTGGCTGAAAATCCTGGCCGCATGAGTGTTATGCATTTGGCTGGCAACTTCGGCCGCATGGACATCATTCATGCGGCTGGCAATCTTGGCCGCATGAGTCTTCGTTTTGCGGCTAGTGCCTTTGTTCGGCTTCTTCCTGGAGCACATAGAATCACTCTTTGCCCCTGAAAGTCCAGTATCGTAGTACTTTCCTCTGCCGAACTTGGGGACAACAGAGTCCTCTATAGCTTGAAGTGGAGCCACATGAGAGTTGCATTCGCCGTCTTGGGCAGCAGAGAGTACTCCGTCCAGAGCTTGAAGAGGAGCAAATGACTTTGGCCTCCACTCCCTGCGAGCCTTCTTTGTGCGGGTTCGCTTCTGGACCGGGCCAGCGCTTCCTTCGGAGAGCATTTCTTCGAACGCCTGTTGGTCGAAGCGGACGACCAACTTCTGTTGTGTGGAGCCAAGTTTGGCTGCATCCGATTGCGTCACCAACTCCTCAACCGTGGAGAAGGTTCTCCCCAGCAGAGTCGCCATCGTGTTTGCCATGAAATATAAAAGAACAGAACAATTATCGGAGGACTGGACTTTTACTTCACAATACAAACTCGCTTGTACAAAGAAAGCCTAGGGACGAAAACCTATGTACAGCAATCTAAGTACAATTGTTTATTTTAGATTCTGGAGGGTGATGGTAGAGGCTCGGGAAAGCGACGGTAGCTCTGCCTTACTCCTTGGACGATCGGATGCAGCCTTGGCTCCGGGGAAGATCTGCTTGGCGTTGAAGAAATGCTCTCCTTATTCTCTCTCTTTAAGTCTCTCCAAGTGCTCTGGTGTTCTTCTCCAAAAAAAAGGTCCTCTTTGCAAGGGAATGGCACCTTGCTATTTATAGGAGTGGGATGCAATCATTAGGGTTTGCAATGATTGCCTCCTTGATATGTCGACGGTTAAGGACCAATTAATCTGGGCCCTTCATTCTGATTGTAGCAAATCTAGGTAATTAATGTAGATTGCATCAAATCTCTGTGGGCAATAAATGTTGATTGCCATGAATATTCGCGACTTGTGATGGCTTGCCACGTGTCTAATTTGCTCGATTTGACTTGATCTGGGCAATTATGGTAATTGCAACAAATCTGATTTTGTTGGGATTTGTTAGCACCTATAATTTCAGTAAGATAAGACTGCCACGTGTCTCAGTCGTCGTAAAAAGTGCCACGTGTCTCCATTGGGTCATCTTGGCAGAGCCGGACATGAGTGGGCCGCATGAGGATGAATGGCCGCATGAAGATAGGAAGCAGCATAGGGATGAACAGCCGCATGAAGGTGGGCAGCCGCATGGGGATAGGCAGCCGTATGCTGATGGGCGGTCGCATAAAGGATGCAGCCGCATGACGATGGACAGCCGCATGAAGATGGGCGGCCGCATGAAATGGGCGGCCGCATGGAGTGGTCGGTCGCATAAATGTAGCAGTCGCATGCCTTGGAATTTGGTGAATTCTGCCAACTGTGAGAAGATTTTCTCTTCTTTCCTAGGAACGCGCCTTTATGTCAGTCATTATTGCGCCTTTATGTCATAGCTGTCATTTGTCAGAGCTGTCAGCCGTCAGGGCATTAAATGCAGCCAAAAGATGAAGAGAGAAGCTGTTGAAGGCCACGTGGCTCTGGGTCTATCCGAGCTGCATAGACGCGTGAGCCGCATAGACCCCTGAGCTGCATGGGCTCTCTGAGCCGCATGGGAATCCTTGGCCGCATTGTCCTTTCTTTATTCTTTTCCATGCTTCTACAGGAGTAGCGACGATTTATCCGTCGCCAAGGTTCTGGAAATGTTAAGCATTTCCAGAACATGGTCTACGGATAATCCGTTAGTATTCCGTCGCTAATCCGTCCTTTATTAGCGACGGCGATCGACGGACTAGCGACGGAACGATACCCTCTGATACACTGTTACGACGGCTTACCGACGGACTATCCGTCGCTAGCGTCAACACAGTTAAGTATTTAATACTTGAAATGGACGAAAGCCCGTCGAAAAGTAGTCGCTAATGCATCGTATTGTGAAAACGAAAAGCCATCGCTATTCCGTCGCTCTTCGACTACTTAGCAACGGATCATTATTAGCAACGAGCTGATTGTCGACGGATTATTTTGACCAAGATCCATCAGCGATCGGTCGCTAAAACTAATTGCCGACGGATGAGCGACGGATGTGGCCGTCGCTAAATAGACATATTTTGGTAGTGATCGCAATGGTTCATAGTTCATACATAAACGTGCCTCATTCAATTCAATAAGATGACTAGCTAGTCTTTTAATTCCAACTAAGAACGCACAATCAATCATTTAGTCAAGGTAACAATCAATGTCAATTCGTGACAAGGTATGAAAGTCAAACTAGTATTTAGTATGGTCGAGTCTATAACTCTCAGGGTTAAGTACCAGTGATACGGATGCCCACAAGTCAATCAAGACACGGGGCACACTCCACACAACAATATGTATTTAAACACTAACATGGGTCAAGTGGCGCAATCCAGCGAAATGCGCGAGATAAGACGAAACGCTCGAATTCAACGAATCATGCAGGATAAGACAGATGGCGCAAATTTAATAAAAGTACGGACTGAAATGACTGTTATGCACACAGGTACAGAATGTACTGATTCACTGTGGGCGTATAGCAGTCCCTTTGGGAGCATAGCAGTTCCTTTAGGAGCATAACAATTCCTTTGGGAGCAAAACAATTTCTTTGGGAGCATAGCAATTCCTTTGGCAGCATAACAATTCCTTTGTGAGCATAGCAATTGTGAGCATAGCAATTACTTTGAGAGCATAAAAATTTCTTTGGGCGCATAACATATAGTGCCTTTGGACGCATTACATGCCTTTAGGCGCATAGTACCTCTGGGCGCATAACATGCCTTTGGGTGCATAGTGCCTTTGGGCGCATAACATGACTTTGGGCGCATAGTGCCTTCGGGCGCATAACATGCCTTTGGACACATAGTACCTTTGGGCGCATAACATACCTTTGGGCGCATAACATGCCTTTGGGTGCATAGTATCTTTAGACGCATAACATGCCTTTGGGCGCATGGTGCCTTTGGGCACATAACATGCCTTTGGGCGCATAGTACCTCTGGGCGCATAACATGCCTCTGGGCACATAGTACCTTTGGGCGCATAGTGCCTTCGGGCGCATAACATGCCTTTGGACGCATAGTGTCTTTGGGCGCATAACATGCATACCTCTGCACCAGCAAGCTTCGACCACGGAGTTTCAAAAACTTTCAATGGCCATAACTTGGGCTATCAGACTCGAAATTGGACAAAATAAAGGTCAAAACTGACTAGAATTAAATTCTCTACAATATGGAACAACTTGTTTTTGAAAAAAATAAAGTTTGATAGATCAAAACCATGAAAACCCATAAAATCCAAAACTTAAAACCTAGATCTACACACAATCATCCATGGAAATCAAAAACTTCAAGACCTAAGCTTGTAGAGAAAGAGGAGAGGAACAAAATGGACTAAAAATAAATAGTGATGCATAAAATCCCTTATGGTGTGCAAGATGTACTTGCCTGTCCAAATTGGGTTAGGGTTTTGGTGGAGGAAATGAAATGAGAGTTTGTGAGGAGAGAGAAAAGAAAAGGTGTATAAATATCAAGTCAAGTTTGATCTCCACCACCCATTCCTTCTCCATATATTCTAGGCCATCCACCCCTTATCATGATGAACCAATCCAAACCAAGTTGGTTCAACATGAACCGAAGTAAACCAAGAGCTAAGCAAAAGCAGAAAATAAAATACAGAAAAATATTTAGCATGCAATTAAAGGAATTAAATACAGAATAAATGCATAATAAATGCTAAATAAATACAGTCAAGTAGTACACGTATTAAAAATGCGTATCCCGGGAACGGAGAGTGACATCTCTACACTCCTTAGAAAAATTTCGTTCTCGAAATTTAAAATCCAAGCAGGCTAGAAACATCAGGGCTAGACTAATCCATGTACAAGCAATTCTAGCAAGCAAGCAATCATCTTACAATATTAATAGCAAGAAATCTATCTATATTTATCAATCTACGACATTAAGCAATTTCTACCCATAGGGTGATAAGCATGAGGAATCAAGACAATCAAGGTACACGGAATGAAATATACCTTATGAGTCAAATAGGTGTGGATACCATGATCGAATATCATCCTCACGTTCCCACGTTGACTCTCATAAGGAGTGATGACTCCAATCAACACGGACAAGGCTAATTGTTCGGTTCTTGAGTATCTTCTTCCTTCGGTCCAAAATGGACACATGTTGTTCCTCGTAAGACAGGTTGGTACCAACAACCAGCTCAGAGTGATCGAGGATATGGCTTGGATCCGGTACATACCTACGCAACTGAGATACATGAAACACATCATGCACCTCTCGTAACGAAGGTGGAAGAGATAAACGATAAGTAACATCGCCTACCCTATCGAGGATAACAAATGGGCCCACGTATCGCAGACTCAACTTCTCGTGAACACCAAATCTAATGATCCTGCGAGTAGACAAGATCCAAAAGAACACGTGGTCCCCAACAGAAAATTCTAACAGCCTACGATGCTGGTCTGTCCAATGATGATGCCGATCTTGTGTAACTCGAAGTCGCTCTCTAATTCCCTTAACCACTTCAATCGTCTGAACAATCATCTCTGGGCCTAACATCTTCCTCTCCCCGATATCATCCCATGCCAGTGGCGACTTGTACTTCTTACCGTATAGTGCTTCGAATGGCGCCATCTGGATACTGGCTTGACAACTGTTGTTGTACGAGAATTCGACTAAGTGCATGTGACTCTCCCATGATCCTCCAAAATCTAGGGTACAAGCTCGTAACATATCTTCTAAAGTTTGAATTGTTCTTTCTGATTGCCCGTCCGTCTGTGGGTGGTAAGCCGTACTAAATCTTAACTTGGTACCCAGGCTCTGATGTAAACTCTTCCAGAAATGTGATATAAAATAGGTATCTCTATTTGACGCAATACTGACAGGGACCCCATGCTGCCTGACTATCTGCTGCATATACAACTCTGCCAACTTTTCTGTAGATTTCCCTACTCTAAAAGAAAAAAATTTGCTACCTTCGTAAGCCGATCCACTATTATCCAAATAACATCCTTACCACTTGGTGATCTTGGTAAACCGGTCACAAAGTCTATTGTGATATGCTCCCACTTCCATTCCGGGATAGGAAGCAGTTGTAATAATCCAGCTGGCCTCTGTTATTCTGTCTTCACTTGTTGACATATTAAGCAACAGAAAATGATTTTAGCTATCTCCCTCTTCATTCCATTCTACCGGAAGTGCTGCTTGATATCTTTATACATTTTGGTCCCTTCGGGGTGTATAGAATACTGAGAACTGTGGGCTTCTGTCATAACCTCATGTCTGATATCTCCACTTGGCACACATAGACGTGATCCAAATCTAAGTGTTCCATCCTCGTAAATTTTTATCTCTTTCTTAAGTCCTGACTCACATTCTGTCCTAAGCTTTTGAATCCTTGGGTCCTGTGCTTGAGCTGCCTTGATCCTGTCTACCAAGTCGGATTGAACTCGTAGACTTGCCAGAATTCCTACATCACTAGGAAGTATAACCTCGATGTCCATCTCTTGAAGATCTTCTAAAATATGTTTTTGTGATGTCAACATAAATGCGTCGCCTCTCCTGCTAAGAGCGTCTGCTACCACATTTGCCTTGCCTGGATGATACTGAAGCTCTATATCGTAATCCTTGATCAACTCTAACCATCTTCTCTGTCTCATGTTCAGTTCCTTCTGAGTAAAGATGTACTTCAGACTTTTGTGGTCTGTATACATGTCCACTCGATCACCGTACAAGTAATACCTCCATAGCTTCAAAGCAAATACTACTGCTGCCAACTCCAAGTCATGAGTCGGATAATTCTTCTCGTGGTCTCGAAGTTGCCTAGATGCATACGCGATCACCTTTCCATGTTGCATTAGGACACACCCAAGTCCTTTTCCTGACGCGTCACAGTATACAGTAAAACCTCCGGGTCCAACTGGTAATGTAAGAATAGGTGCCGAGATCAACTTCTACTTCAAATTCTCAAATGATGCCTGACACTCTACCGACCAGACAAATGGCACATCCTTTTGTGTCAAGCGGGTCATGGATGCTGAGACTCTTGCAAAGTCTGATACAAACCTTCTGTAATATCCTGCCAATCCCAAGAAACTTTGTACATCTGCTACGGTCTTAGGTATTGGCCAACTTTCTACTGCTTCTACTTTTTTGGATCCACTGCTACTCCAGCCCCTGATATGATGAGCCACAAAAATGAAATACGATCCGTCCAAAACTCACACTTGCTGAGCTTGGCGTACAACTAGTTCTCTCTCAGAACCTGTAACACTTTCTTGAGGTGATCTTCATGCTCTTCTTCACTAGCTGAGTATACGAGAATATCGTCGAGGAACACAAAGACAAATTGATCTAAGTATGGCATAAAGATACGGTTCATCAAATCCATAAATATTGCTGGAGCATTGGTCAAACCAAACGACATAACTAAGAATTCGTAATGCCCGTACTTTGACTTGAATGCCGTCTTGGGAATATCATCTTCTCGAACTCTAACTTGATGATATCCTGACCGAAGATCTATCTTGAAGAAAACTCTTGCTCTGCTCAACTGATCAAATATGTCGTCGATCCTTGGTAGTGGGTACTTGTTCTTTACTATTGTCGCGTTGAGATTTCTGTAGTCAATGCACAATCTTGATGACCCATCCTTCTTCCCTACAAGTACCACTGGTGCTGCCCATGGTGATTCGCTGTCTCGAATGAACTTCTTCGCCTTCAGTTCCTCTATGTGCTGATATACCTTGGCCAGCTCTGAATTCGACATCCTGTAAACTCGATCCGATATTGGTTTAGTTCCAGGTGCCAATTCTATACTGAACTCAATATCTCTAACAGGTGGTAGACCTGAAAGTTCTTCAAAAAATACGTCAAGAAACTCTTCAACTACCTTTGGGACTTGAACTTCTTGCATTACCGTTACTACTCTATGTTTATGTTGGTCTGTCTCTGACCTGACTAAGGTAAACCGCATCATGCCCGAAATATTAAAAGATACACTCCCTCTACGATATTATATTGTCGTATGACTTTCTCTCACCCAGTCCATGCCTAAGATAACGTCGAAATTACCAACAGAAAATTCTATCAACTTGGCGGGTAAGGAACGCCCGCACACTACAGCATGACACACTAGAGTAATTTTACTAACTCCTACGAGCCCATTACCAGTGAGCTTATTCAGCCTCTCTGGCAATGCGTCGAATATTATTCCTAGTCGTGTCACAAATTGTGCAGATATAAATGAGTGTGATGCTCCCGAATCAAACAATGCTACTGTAGGATAGGAGGCGACGAGAATGTTACCTGCCACAACATCTTCCGATGCCAATGCCTCTTCCAAGGACAGATTGAATGCCTGCCCTTGGTCTCCTTGTTGGTTCCCATGCTACGGCCTAGCCCGGTATTGCCATTGGCCACTGCCTTGGTGATGCTGGGGTGGTCTTTGTTGTTGTTGTTACATCGGCGGTCCCTACTGCCAAAATATCTGAGCTTGCGACATTAACAGACGTTATGCCAACGGTCTTACTGCTATCGCTGGTCTTGATACTAGCCTGCCCCTGGTGCTGGCAGCAAAAGAAATTGTTACACTGGTCATCCTGACCTCGAATTCATAGGACATATGGAAACCCGATGATCTGGACTTCCACATATCAAACACTGTTCGTTCAATGCCCGACACATACCTCTAGTGTGCCCTGCCTTTCCACAATAGGTACAGCCCATCGGGGGTTGTTGGTTCTTCCTCTATTGTTGTTGTTGTTGTTGTTATTGTCTTGTTGGTGGTGCTGGCCCGCGTATTGCCACATCGTTAATGCGAATGCCAGAAGATTGTGCTGTTATTCGGGGCGCTGCTCCTCCTCCTCATTCAATCTGATTGTGAGACCTCTTTTGACCTCCAGTCCTTGATGTGATCATCTGGATGGTGATCTCATGCCTCCGGGTTGCCGTCAATACATCATTGAAAGTCTGGTAGTTGAGCCCCTCTATCAATTGTAAGAGTTCAAGATGAACCCCTTACTGAAACCTCATAGCCCTCTGGCTCTTCGTTGCTACCATCTCCGGGGCAAATCTACTCAGTCTGCA
The DNA here is from genome assembly GCA_029216955.1 of Iris pallida. Lineage (NCBI taxonomy): Eukaryota > Viridiplantae > Streptophyta > Magnoliopsida > Asparagales > Iridaceae > Iris > Iris pallida. The sequence goes on from JANAVB010005598.1 coordinate 2,284,685, forward strand.
GAACTCTGCAGCATAAGCATCCACTGGTTTGCCAGCCTGCTTGAGGTTGATAAACTTCTGTTGTAGCTCGAACTGTGCCACAACTCCATAGTACTTCATCTTGAATCTCGCAGTAAAATCATCCCAAGCAATAGGACGTCTGATGCCCACTTCTTCTGATTTCTACCAACCACGTGCGAGGTCCTGAAGTAACAGCTTTACTTGATCCACTCGTTCTTCTGCCAGAAACTTAGCCGTTGTCAGAATAGCCTCGATGTCCTTAAGCCATGCATCCGCTGAAATAGCATCTTCCGTGCCTTCGAAACAACGGGGGTTGTACTTGCAGAATCTGGTTGATGCCCCTGAATCAGTCCTCACTCCTCTTTTCAAAGCCGTATGCAATTCTTGGTTGAGTAATACATTCTGCTCTTGCAGCTGAGTGTGTATGTGTTGCTGGGCCAACATCTGATGTTGCTGAGTAGCCATCATCCTACTTATGATTTCCAGAAGGGTTGGTGTGTCTACCGCCACAGGGATAGGCAGAACTGTTGGTGGTGTTGGAACCTCCGTATACTGCGGTCCAGCTGTTGGTTCCACTCACCTCTTCTTGGATGTTCTCTTAAGGTAGTACTGGCCTTTGTTGCTGACCAACATGGTCATGATGTTCGTGTTGCCCTTGTTATTGCTGTCCAGCTCTAACAGATGCAGACGAGGAGCCCCTAAGAAAAGGGACAAGAGAACAATCAAACGACCGGACAGAAAAGATGAAAGAAGTCAAAGGATACCGGAATGTGTTATGACCCGCTCCCGAATAATCAGACACGAATCGGACACGCCCAGCCTTCGTCGTTAGACACGACGAAGTAAGCTGTACCAAACTAGGAAAATCTAACAAGATAATCATAAATGTATATAATTACAGCATCTAAAAACGTATCCCAGAATGATCACCATAATCCACAATTCTATGTATATAAACGTACGAGTCATCAAGAATGAAATATACTATAAACTCTAAAGTAATATCTAGGAGTAAAGCTAAGCAGTCTAAACCTGAAGCCTCTTGCTAAATCATGTCTCCATCCTGCTCAGCTAATATCCCGGGCTCTGGCCCATATGGCAGAATGATATACTGCAAGTATACCTGCAACATATCCAGTCAGGAGCGGAGCAAAGTACAGTTCTAGGTAATGAACAAGACATCATGATATGAAAGTACAAGGAAACATGGTATGTAAAGTACAAGAAAGAACATGGTGTATAAGCACATGAAAGAACATGGTATGTAAGAACATGAAAGAACATGGTATCTCAGGAATCACAGGAACTAAGTACAAGATATATCTCCTGAACATGTGTGCACAATATCTGAAATATAACTAAGTATGTGACCGGCTAGGGGTAAGCACATGAAGCACATGAAAGCACATGAATGGTACGACTTAGGACCCGCGTGCACGATGCGGGGTCTAAGTTAAACACACCTGAGTTATTTTTTGGATTTGGTCACATAAATAGTATATTTTCCCTCCCTAGGTAAAGTAATAAGAACAAGGAACATGAGCACCAGAAAAATATGTCGTGTCGCAGTGTGTCAATCAAGGAAGCACATGATATAATAAAATGTACAAGACCATAGAGTGTACTTGCCTTGCTTAGGGTGATCAAGTGGAAGTAGTAGATACGTAGGTTCACCTGTTTTATATACAAGTTGGTTAGGGCTAAAACTAACTATTTGCACTTAATCTAGTTTAGTTCTAATAATTTATCTATATAAGAAAATACAACTAAAAGACCAGTTAAAAGTAGGGTTATCTATATTGTTAACTTCATTAATAGGGCAGCCAACTTATTGAGTCCTAAGGTGATTAAGACTTAGAATCTTTAAGCATATAAAATCTATCACTTATATGAAAGTCTCTTTGTTATTAATCTATTCCTACTCCCACTATACAGTTACCATACTGGACCCAAACTCTCACTAAGCCCAACCAACATGCATAGTCACAAACAACAAGTAACAAGCTACTCAACTGCACTTCTGGTCCAAGCAACGTGAGTTTATAGATAACAGGAACCCAGCACCAATCTAGCTATAGAGTAAATCCCTTCTATAGGAATTGGAACATGCTGTCAACTGCCATTCCACAAAAACAAGTATTTCTAAAAAAAATTCAATCTTAACCCAAGGCTCCTATTTACTCATCCATAGGTTCAATAACCTATCTGCAATCAACCCGACATTATCTCCACGTTCACCATTCATGTGACAAAATAAAACACAGAGAAATAATATACAACTTAATTCAAAACTCAGTATAGAAATCAACAGAGCAATCCCCCACTTCAAACCATTCAAAACATAAGAGCCTCAACCACATGTATACCTTATTTCAACCATTGCTCTTCCCTCCCAACTGGTAATACAAAATTTAAAGAAAACATTGAATCAATCTGCCAAAAAAAAACTTAACCTCCCATAGACTACCAAAACTTGAATCGAGACATTAAACAAGAATCATAAAATCGTAATCAATGACTCATAAATCGAAATCAATGATTCACAATAAGAATTATACAAGAATTAATTGAATACCAATAAGAATTATACAAGAATTAATTGAATAAATAAAAACCCTGCCGGTTCCACCCCTGACACGCACACTGGGACACGGTCTTTATTTCGATCAGTCACGAACAGCAGGATACACACCCTCTGCTGAAATCGAACTAAACTGGTTACATCTAGTTACAGGCACGAACAATGCTTGGACACAACCAACCCAGAAGATTTTACGAACTCAGCAAACACAACCAAAAACCCAATCCTTTGCTAAACTCCTGCACCCAAACAAATAGACACCAACCTAGATCAAATGAGACACGATCCCAACACCAGATATGAACACTCGAACTCTTCCCGAATCTCGATCACAGACTTGCCCATCCTTCCTGTTCATTATTTCTAAATACGAAAACCATTTACTTCGACATTAGGAGAGCAAAAAATACCTGAGAAACGAATCTGCTCTGAAGTGAAACACCAATCTAAGCGGTCTGACGCGTCTCCTTGTGTCCAGTTGTAATCTGGAAAATTCCTTCTCGACTCGGTTCTAACGTTTGAAGAATTCTCAGATCGAACTAAGTCTGATCCCCTCAACATCAGTTGTCTCTGATACAGATTCAGAACAGGAGCAATTAAATTTAATTAGTTAGCCAAGGACTTCATCCACAATTAAAATTTCAGTTAATGTCTCACCTCGTCTTTGCCGGGAAAGTCGCGCACAGGAGAACGCTGCCGAGGAATAGGCGCCTGATCGTCAGCCATGCTCGCCGTGGAGAGGAGACCCGCCTGGTGGTCGTGGAGAAGAGCGACAGTCACAGGTGAATAAGGAATCGTCGGAGATGTCCTGCTGTCGTCGTCGACCGAGGAATGCCTCACCGTCGATCAGACGAAAGTTCGCATACTGTCAGAGGGAAACTGACAGATCGTCCCGATCTAGATGTGCAAATTGCTCGATTAGAGCCAGGACCAAAAAGAGAACAATGTTTTCAAAACAAAATTGAAAAGACTCACCGATCTGTCAAATTGACAGGAGCAAAACAATGGAGGCGTGGAGGAGAGTCGCCAGAGAATACGGATGGTCGCCGTCGAGCCTCCGCTGCCGTCGCCGTCGAGTCGAAAACCACCGCCGTCGCCGTCGAAGGAAACCACCGCCGTCGCCGTCGAGTCGGAAACCATCGTCGTCGCCGTTGAAGGAAACCACCCATGTCGCGGTCGAGTCAGAAACTACCGCCGAGATTAGGGCTAGGGCTCGCGCTCGGAGGAGAGCAGAGGAAGGGATTGAGAAAGAAAAAATAATAGAGTCAAATAACCCTCTCTCTCTTCCAGCTAATAAAAGAAGGATTTGCACATTTGCAAATAAACCCTCCGCTCTAATCAATTTACCCATCAGTCCCTCCTCTTATAATATTTACACTAAACCCCTCTTCATTTTCATTATTTACAAGATCTAGAAAAAAATCAGTTAGAAACTTTTTAAAATGAGTGGGGACCACTAAATTAGTTGTAACAAACTTTCAAATTTTAAAATTCATGCTCCCCATTTCTTCCCTCCAAAAATACTCAAGGCTATATATATATTTATAAATAAAAGAAGTGAAGTATTTTTTTTAAATTTAAATTCTACTAAAAACGGGAAGTGGAGTTACAAATCTCTCTCCCTTGAAAAATTTCGTCCTCGAAATTCGAAGACCCACAAAGTAAATCTCAGTAAATCACAAATAGATTCAATCACCAGTCATTTATTGAAAATAGAATTTTTGAACCTTAAAATACAATCAAACAAACAAGCTAGGATAGCGCTCTCGCATCTCGTCCTCGCGCTCCCATGTGGACTCTCCCGGAGAGTGGTGTCTCCACGTGACGTGGACAAGTGCAATAATCTGGTTCTGCCGGCACTTCTTTCTACGATCAAGGATCTCCACTGGCTGCTCCTCATAGGTCAAGCTCGGACCCACCTCTAGCTCTGAATAGTCCACCACCTGGCTCGGATCTGGAATGTAGCGTCGAAGCTGGGACACATGAAAAATGTCGTGTACTCCCTCCAAATTGGCTGGAAGCGCTATTCGGTATGCCACCTCGCCAATCCGTACCGTCATGTCGAAAGGCCCGGTAAATCTCGGACTGAACTTGCCGCCTCTTCCGAAACGAAAGACGTCTCGGGTCGGCGAGATCTTCAGGAATACTCTATCCCCAACTGCGAACTCCAGTGGCCGTCTGCTGCTGTCCGCCCAGTGCTTCTGCCGATCCTGTACAACTCTGAGACGCTCTCTGAGCCTTGAGACCCTGTACGATAATTACACACAAGAAGTTGAAATATACGATCTAACAATGATCAAGGAGTAAATAGGCACGAATGGAATGAAGTTTCGATTACAACTTAGAAGAACAAAATCATGAAGACATAACTATTAAGTACGATAAAAAATCGATAGTTTAACACAAGTGGACTAGGACAAGATAGGAAAATCATGGTCAGATAGACATGATTTAAGATTAAAGTTTAGACAAGACACAACGAAGTATGGAATCAAAATCTGGCAATGTATAATTTTGAGGAATTCAATGATCTAACGATAAAATACTATAAGGGTAATTAGCAAGGGTTGATTGAGAAAACGTACAAAATACTCAGGAGATACAGTATCAAATCAGGATGAACGTGCAAGGATTTGTGATTCTTGAAAACCAATAATCATAAGAAAGGAACATAGTTTCTATGGTATCCGAAAACATATAGATATTTGAAATTACTTTACTCAGAATCCCTACCCCGTCAGGGTATACCTGGCTGCGGTAAAATTGTTGGCTCCGTGACTCAAATAATGATATGTTACCGAATATCCTATGCACTATATCCATTTTCTAACAATCATCAACAAAGCAACCCAAGAGATCACGACATGAAGAATTTAGGACAAGTCTCCATAATACCCAAAACTTATGAATGTCTGAAATCATTTCAACTTAGAGTTCATGTCCCGCCAGTGCTCTGCTGGCTGCAGTGAACTTTCGGTCTCCGCAATCCAGATAACGGCTGCAGCGCGCAACTGTCACGCCCTAGTAGGTAGTCTTTCACCTTTATCCATAGAAAATTTCAAGGAATCAAAATGAGTTTCAATAGTCCAAGTCACGAAAATGGTGAGGTTATCTGACTATTAGAATACAAGGGTTTATTAGGTACTAAGAGACGACATGGGATCCAATCAGTGAGTACAAAAGGACAACCAGGGAGATTTAAAATTTCAGACAGGGAGCGAAGTTTCAAATTATAACAGAATTTCAACTGATATCTGGAATGGTAACAAGATTCCTTATATGGAACATTATCTCGAAGGGATAACAGAGTCTCGAAGGATGAACTGAAGCAAAGTATCAGATAGGAGACAAGTTCCAAAATAAGAAATAAAATTCCGTACTGGAAACAAGTTTCAATAAAATCTCGAATAACAATGAAATCTCGAGCCAAAACTTGAATTGAAAACGAAATCTCCAATAAGGTACACAGTAAAAAATAGAAAATCAAGTATCAACAAAGTTGTGAATAAGGAACAAATTCTCGAATAGAAAATCTCAACGAGGAAACAAAATTTTGAATAGTAACTAGAAAACATGTTTTAATAGGAAACAAGGTATTGGTTCGTAAATATGAAACAAGCAAATCTCAATAGTAAACAAAGTCGTAAATAGAGGGCGAGTCCCGAATAAAGTTAAAATAGGAAATAGAATCTCAAACAAGCATCAATAAAAGCGAAGGTTCAAATACGGTTTCAGAATGATATTTCAATTAGGAATAAATCTTGATTAGTACAAGTTTGATTAGCGAACAGAATATCAATAACAAGTAGGGGCAAGTATCCCGAAAAACAAGCAAAATCTTGGATATGAGACAAGGTCGAAACAGGTAGTGAACAACTCTCGAGTAGAAAATCGAAATCATCAAAGAAAATAGGCAAACAGTATCGAATAGTGGATTTCAAACAATATCAAATTGTGGATATGAAACATGTTTACTGGATACGAGACAATATCTCAAAATAAATTTCGAATATCGCCCCAAGTTTCAAAATAGGAAACGAGAAGTTGCTAGAAATGATCTAAGTGCTAAGAAAAATTTAAGGGATGACTGGATTACGAATCAAGATACGTGGTTCTCTCCAACCATGCAAAAGAAGCCTTCTGTCTTCAGTATTCCTCCGGGACTGAAATCTCTTCAACCTTCTTCAACTTGTCCTGACGTAGACTGGTCCCTGTGGTAGTACTCCATGTGATTGCTGATTCTGGAGAGGCGGGTCCTTCTTCTGTGGTACTGGTGCTCCTCGTGCTTGTCCCTGGGCAGTGTGATCAGCGGTCTCCAGCAGTCCTCGACTTGGTGGGCAAGCGATCAGTAGTACAAGCATAGCCTTCGTCTTTTGCGGCACTCTTCGTAGTGGTGTCTTGAGCTACGGCATAAAATACAAATGATAGCCGGCGGAATCTGAATCTCCTACTGGACTGAAAAAATGTTGTCTGAGTGTGGCGACGCTTTACAGATCCACAGTAGTTGCTATCTTCATCATAAGTCTTCATGTCTCTCATGTGCTTCATCTTTCTATCTTGTTGTATGTGTTATGAGCTGGATCTCCCAGTTGGTGACTTCAATCAGAGGAGCCGGATCCTCAAAGACTTGGATGATCCTCAGTGGCGGCTTCACGTTCTCCATATGCTCCTTGGTGCAAGATATGCGCTCGGTGTTGGGGAAGTCCAAGGTCTGAGATTTTGGAAGTCAGAAGTCCTCTCTAACTCGGGAAATGCATTTGCAAGTCTGGATTGGAAAAAGACGGCCTACTGGTGTCAAGGAACTCTTGAAACATCTCCGTCAACTGCGTACTATCCATGGGGATAGTAGAGTGATAGAAGGTAGTGGGAGCTCAAAATCCTCAAGTGTAGGTGGATCGACTATTCCGGTATTGCGTGCTTTTGAACTATCTGAAAAATAAAAAACTGTTAAAATAACCTAGACCTAAATACAACAAGTGTTTATAGAATATCAATATACCCGATGTACTCGATTTCCTATGCTGTGATTCAAGTTTTCCTAGTTTAAATCAAGTCCCCCAATAGTACACTAATACCTAGGTACTATTAGGATAGACCTGCATAGGCCACCACTAAAAACATGTCACGACCCGCTCCCGAATAATCGGACACGAGTCAGACACGTCCAGCCTTCGTCATTATACACGACGAAGTAAGCTGTACCAAACTAGAGAAATCTAACCAGATAATCATAAATGTATATAATCACAGCATCTAAAAATGTATCCCACAATGATCACCGTAATCCACAATTCTATGTATATAAACGTACGAGTCATCAAGAATAAAATGTACTATGAACTCTAAAGTAATATCTAGGAGTAAAGCTAAGCAGTCTAAACCTGAAGCCTCTAGCTAAATCATGTCTCCATCCTGCTCAGCTAATGTTCCGGGCTCTGGCCTATATGGCAGAATGATATCCTGCAAGAATACCTGCAACATATCCAGTCAGGAACGGAGCAAAGTACAGTTCTAGGTAATGAACAAGACATCATAATATGAAAGTACAAGGGAACATGGCATGTAAAGTACAAGAAAGAACATGGTGTATAAGCACATGAAAGAATATGGTACGTAAGAACATGAAAGAACATGGTATCTCAGGAACTAAGTACAAGATATATCTCCTGAATATGTGTGCACAATATCTGAAATATAACTAAGTATGTGACCGGCTAGGGGTAAGCACATGAAGCACATGAATGGTACGACTTAGGACCCGCGTGCACGATACGGGGTCTAAGCTAAACACATCTGAGTTGTTTCTTGGGTTTGGTCACATAAATAGTATATTTCCCCTCCCCAGGTACAAGTAATAAGAACAAGGAACATGAGCACCAGAAAAACATATCGTGTTGCAGTATGTCAATCAAGGAAGCACATGATATAATGAAATGTACAAGACCGTAGAGTGTACTTGCCTTGCTTAGGGTGATCAAGTAGAAGTAGTAGATCTGTAAGTTCATCTGTTTTATATACAAGTTGGTTAGGGCTAAAACTAACTATTTGCACTTAATCTAGTTTAGTTCTAATAATTTATCTATATAAGAAAATACAACTAAAAGACCAGTTAAAAGTAGGGTTATCTATATTGTTAACTTCATTAATAGGGCAGCCAACTTATTGAGTCCTAAGGTGATTAAGACTTGGAATCTTTAAGCATATAAAATCTATCACTTATATGAAAGTCTCTTTGTTATTAATATATTCCCACTCCCACTGTACAGTTACCATACTGGACCCAAACTCTCACTAAGCCCAACCAACAGGCATAGTCACAAACAACAAGTAACAAGCTACTCAACTGCACTTCTGGTCCAAGCAACATGAGTTTATAGATAACAGGAACCCAGAACCAATCTAGCTATAGAGTAAATCCCTTCTATAGAAATTTGAACATGCTGTCAACTGCCATTCCACAAAAATAGGTATTTCCAAACAAAATTCAATCTTAACCCAAGGCTCCTATTTACTCATCCATAGGTTCAATAACCTATCTGCAATCAACCCGACATCATCTCCACGTTCACCATTCATGTGACAAACTAAAACACAGAGAAATAATATACAACTTAATTCAAAACTCAGTATAGAAATCAACAGAGCAACCCCCCACTTCAAACCATTCAAAACATAAGAGCCTCAACCACCTGTATACCTTATTTCAACCTTTGCTCTTCTCTCCCAACTGGTAACACAAAATTTAAAGAAAACATTGAATCAATCTGCCAAAAAAACTTAACCTCCCATAGACTACCAAAACTTGAATCGAGACATTAAACCAGAAATTAAACAAGAATCATAAAATCTCAATCAATGACTCATAAAATCAAAATCAATGATTCACAATAAGAATTATACAAGAATTAATTAAATACCAATAAGAATTATACAAGAATTAATTAAATAAATAAAAACCATGCCGGTTCCACCCCTGACACGCACACTGGGACACGGTCGTCATCTCGATCAGTCACGAACAGCAGGATACACACCCTCTGCTGAAATCGAACTAAACTGGATACATCTAGTTATAGGCACGAACAACGCTTGGATAAAACCAACCCATAAGATTTTACGAACTCAGCAAACACAACCAAAAACCCAATCCTTTGCTAAACTCCTGCACCCAAACAAATAGACACCAACCTAGATCAAATGAGACACGATCCCAACACCAGATACGAACACTCGAACTCTTCTCGAATCTCGATCACAGACTTGCCCATCTTTCCCGCTCATTATTTCTAAATACAAGAACCATTTACTTCGACATTAGGAGAGCGGAAAATACCCGAGAAACGAATCTGCTCTGAAGTGAAACACCAATCTAAGCAGTCTGACACGTCTTTTTATTTCCAGTTGTAATCTGGAAAATTCCTCCTCGATTCGGTTCTAACGTTTGAAGAATTCTCAGATCGAACTAAGTCCGATCCCCTCAACATCAGTTGTCTCTGATACAGAATCAGAATAGGAACAATTAAATTTAATTAGTCAGCCAAGGACTTCATCCACAATTAAAATTCCAATCAATGTCTCACCTCGTCTTTGCCGGGGAAGTCGCACACAGGAGAACGCTACCGAGGAATAGGCGCCTGATCGTCGGCCATGCTCTCCGTGGAGAGGAGACCCGCCTGGTGGTCGTGGAGAAGAGAGCCAGTCACGGGTGAATAAGAAATCGCCGGAGATGTCCTGCTGTCGTCATCGACCGAGAAATGCCTCGTCGTCGATCAGACGAGAGTTCGCATACTGTCAGAGGGATACTGACAGATCGTCCCGATCTAGATGTGCAAATTGCTCGATTAGAGCCAGGACCAAGAAGAGAACAATGTTTTCAAAATAAAATTGAAAAGACTCACCGATCTATCAAATCGACAGGAGCAAAACAACGGAGGCATGGAGGAGAGTCGCCGGAGAAGACGGATGGTCGCCGTCGAGCCTCCGCTGCCGTCGCCGTCGAGTCGAAAACCACCGCCGTTGCCTTCGAAGGAAACCACCGCCGTCGCCGTCGAGTCGGAAACCACCGCCGTCGCCGTCGAAGGAAACCACCGCCGTTGCCGTCGAGTCGGAAACCACCGTCGAGATTAGGGCTAGGGCTCGCGCTCGGGGGAGAGCAGAGGAAGGGATTGAGAAAGAAAAAATAATAGAGTCAAATGACCCTCTCTCTCTTCCAGCTAATAAAAGAAGGATTTGCACTTTTGCAAATAAACCCTCCGCTCTAATCAATTTACCCATCAGTCCCCCCGCTTATAATATTTACACTAAACCCCTCTTTCTTTTCATTATTTACAAGATCTAGAAGAAAATCAGTTAGAAACTTTTTAAAATGAGTGGGGAACACTAAATTAGTTGTAACAAACTTTCAAATTTTAAAATTCCTGCTCCCCATTTTTTCCTCCAAAAATACTCAAGGCTATATATATTTATAAATAAAAGAAGTGAAGTACTATTTTTTTTTTAAAAATTTAAATTCTACTAAAAACGGGAAGTGGTGTTGCAGAATGTCAAGCTAGGGTCGAGAGTAACGAATCATGAGATCAAGGGGAAACATGTGTGATTGAGACATCCTATAAATCAAAACACTCCACAAGTCTGAAATCAGACCTGCATGGGCCACCACTAAAACCTTATCACGCCCCAGATCCAGAATAGCGAAGAGCGAGGGAATGACTCAGCCAGCTACGTATTACAGGTAGATAAATACCGTATAATATGATCAATGCTGTCTACAAGACAATGGGGTACATACTACATACAAGTCTTACTAGGTTTACTCAACCTCTATTGTCCCAATCATTCAATGAAAAGCAGTAAGTAGAGAACGTATAAGAATAAGCCGTACAGCGTCCCAAACGGTCAGTCAAAATGTTCTTGAGATCTGGCTTTACAAAACATAGCCAGATGATATAACAAGGTATACACAATCGTTATCAGCTGCAGTCTGACTTAGTTACAATTATGTAAAATTAAGTGCAAGACAGTCCGACTAATATGTCGGTGCCAAACGGAAAAAGTAAAGTAAGTAGCAAAACGAGCAGGGAAGCAAGGAACCCACTCGTGTCCTCCTGCGATTATCCCTCTAGTATTGACCATCTTGGGGGTGGAAGTAAGCTGAGTCCTCGAGAGCTGGCTCTAAATCTGGCTATGCAAAACCAGAGAGGATAGACCTCAAAGAGCAAGTACCACAAAGGAAGCACGACATGAAGAATTAGAACCAGTGATAAGAGTTAAGAATATGATAAATAAGTCTCTGCTTGCTACTGGGATTCACACAACATCACGACACTTCAAGCTAACTTCCCAACCAAATAAGGACATAAGTTGACCCATCATGTCCTGACATTCTGCTCATCTTAGTAGTTAACAGAGTTGGTATAGTACACAAACAAATCAATTTAAACGACAATACAACTACTACGGCTTGCTAACTATAAGTTCCAAGTTGTCCTGGAAATATACAATAAGGGATTCCTCAATTCTTACAATGTACTTGCAAGGCTAGTCTATCAAATAATCAATTGTGCCAATCATGAATTAGACGCGTCCTAGCGGGACGTCCGTCATCAATATGTAGAAAAATATAAACATATACCACTCCCTGCCCGTGTGGCAGATTTGTAGTATCCGTGGGAACAAGCCGGCATGTCGAGGTACTAATTGTTCCAAGATGGCTGCCATGTAAGAACTCGGGAATCCATTCTCTCCATGCAATAGTTATTTTATTTAACTTAATAGTCCCTATGTTAATTGAAATCTCATGTCTTGGATCATCATCATTCTGAATGATTACTTTCGTACAGAGTACGATATGCATAACTCTATAACGATGCCCGTACGGTTAGATTGTAGGTCTGACATAACGTAATGCAACAATCAAACCTAGCTACGGGATAATCATGCCATGACTGTAAGGTACACATGCTGCTTTTGTAGAAAGAAGTTGAAGTCAGCACGTATTTATATACCAATATTCGGGATCGGCTAGTCGATCTCAATGGTTCATGGTTCGTACATGAACGTGTCTCATTCAATTCAATAAGATGACTAGCCAGTCTTTTAGTTCCAACTAAGAATGCATGATCAATCATTTAGTCAAGGTAACAATCAATGTCAATTCGTGACAATGTAAGAAAGTCAAACTAGTATTTTGTATGGTCGAGTCTATAACTCTCAGGATTAAGTACCAGTGATACGGATTCCCACAAGCCAATCAAGACACGGGGTACACTCCACACAACAATATGTATTAAAATACTAACATGTATCAAGTGGCGCAATCTAGCGAAATAAGCGAGATAAGACGAAACGCTCGAATTTGACGAATCGTGCAGGATAAGACAGATGGCACAAATTTAGCGAAAGTGCCAATTGAAATGACTGTTATGCTCACACAGATGGAGAATGTACTGATTCAATGTAGGCGCATAGCAGTCCCTTTGGGAGCATAACAGTCCCTTTGGGAGCATAACAATTCCTTTGGGAGTATAGCAATTCCTTTGGGAGCATAAAAATTCCTTTGAGAGCATAGCAATTTCTTTGGTAACATAATAATTCCTTTGGGAGCATAACAATTCCTTTGGACGCATAACATGCCTTTGGACGTATAGTGCCTTCGGGCGCACAACATGCCTTTGGACGCATAGTACCTTTGGACGTATAGTGCCTTTGGGCATATAACATGCCTTTGGGTACATAATGCCTCTGGGCACATAACATGCCTTTGGGCGCATAGCGTCTTCGGGCGCATAACATGCCTTTGGACGCATAGTGCCTTTGGACGCATAACATGCCTTTGGGAGCATAGTGCCTTTGTACGCATAGTGCCTTTGGGTGCATAACATGCCTTTGGACGCATAGTGCCTTTGGGCGCATAGTGTCTCTGGGCACATAACATGCCTTTAGGCGCATAGTACATTTGGACGCATAACATGCCTTTGGGCGCATAGTGCCTTCGGGCGCATAATATGCCTTTAGGTGCATAGTGCCTTTGGGCGCATAACATGCATGCCTCTGCACCAGCAAGCTTCGGCCATAGAGTTTCAAAAACTTCCAATGGCCATTACTTGGGCTATTGGACTCGGAATTGGGCAAAATAAAGGTCAAAACTGACTAGAATTGAATTCTCTACAATATGGAACAACTTATTTTTGAAAACAACAAAGTTTGATAGATCAAAACCATAAAAATCCATAAAATTCGAAACTTAAAACTTAGATCTAAACACAACCATCCATGGAAATCAAAAACTTTAAGACCTAAACTTGTAGAGAAAGATGAGAGGAACAACATGGACTAAAAATAAATAGGGATACATAAAAACTCTCATGGTGTTCAAGATGTACTTGCCTCTCCAAATTGGGTTTGGATTTTGGTGGAGGAAATGAAATGAGAGTTTGTGTAACTCCTCTTCTCGGAAATTTTTTAAAAATATTTTTTTAATATTTATTTGATTTAAATGGTGACTTGACGATTTTTATAAATAATTATTTAGTTAATTATTACGGTAGATGACTTTAGCCATGGTTGAGTTTCGAAGTACCAGACGCCTAGGAATCATGGCACGGATAGTGCAGTGGCGTACCTCGACTAGTGTATTAGCCATGCTAAGGGAGACCTATCCATAAGTGTGTCCTAGTTAGAAAAATCAGGCCAAGTTGTGACATGACCATTATAAATAGTTTAATTATTTATTATCAATATTATTTGACGGTTAAGTGACCCGGTTGTACCAAATTGACCCAGACTGGACCAAAACCAAGCCCAAGCCCATGTAGTCGGGTAGTGCGTCCATAGACGTCCGTGTCGATATATATTTTGACTGTGTATTCCGCATTCTATTACAAATGGTCTAATGAATATTTTCCTAAAATAATTGTTATCTATATAATATCAGTATTATTAATATTGTTTGGATGCTTTATTTTGGAACTATAGTATCATTGCTAAATATATTATTGGAATTTCCTAATTTAATACGCCAGAATACTAGGGTATACAGAAGTGTACATATATATATATATATATATATATATATATATATATATATATATATATATATATATATATATATATATATATATATATATATATATATATATATATATATAATATATATATATAATATATATATATATATATATATATATATATATATATATTTTAATATATATATATATATATATATATATATATATATATATATATATATATATATATATATATATATATATATATATATTATAAATATGTGCATATATATAATAAATACAGAGTATACTCTTAAAATGTCCTAAAGGTAACAAGTGGTTATAACATACAAATTTATTCTATTTACTAGAATTATAAATAACAGCTTATACATGTATAAAACCATATATATATATATATATATATATATATATATATATATATATATATATATATATATATATATATATATATATATATATATATATATATATATATATATAAAGATATTAGGTTATAGTAAATATATAATAAAATAAAAATAATAGGGAGAGCCCAGCCCGATCCCATCTCAGCCCGAGCTCAGCAGAACCAAGCCCAGCCGAAGATTTCCCAAACCTGATCCCAAATATATGCTAGTATATATATAGATATATCAAGAACGAGAGGGGGGGATCGTGAAACAAAACCCTACCGCCTCCTCCTCCATTCCCCCTCACCCCTGACTGCGACCCCCGACCTCGAGGGCGACCACGGCACCGCCGTAGGCCACTGTCGGCCGGCAGACACGCGCGTGCACGGGATTGAAACAACAACCACAACAGTAACAGTAAGCGGCTGAGAACATGCCGACTTTGTGGCGTTGGTTCGCGACGATCGCTCGATCGTTTCGCGTGTTATTTTCTCTGGTATGTCCATAACATATGCAAGTTTAATTCTCTTCAACTAAATTGAATTTGTATGCCCTAGATTGGCCAGTAAATTGACCTAAAGTTGTCTAAAAACTGTCCAAACAAGGACAAAATTTTGAATCCAGACACCCATCTTGGGAGGCCAAAATTGGTCGATCCTGTTAGGAAACACAAAATCTAATTGAATAGAAGTTTAGACAGCCAAACCGCGAAGAAAACCTCATTATTAGTTTTATTTATCGTGCATTAGACAGTATTAGAAATCGGATTGAAAATCAAGAAAAAAAATACGAAAAACAGTTTTTGAAAGCTTAGAAAACCTTCGATATGACGTGCGTCCTACCAAACCGGGCGACGTGGTCGCGAAACGAAAGTATCGAAAGTTGTGTATCGGCTTTGTTGACGTGTGGGCTTTGACGAAATTTAAATTGGTTGCGTGTGCGCGACAAATTTGATACGTATCCGTCGAAATTCACCGTATCGACCTCTGTGCAAAATTTTTAATTACTTTGTGCACGTTCGTCAGATCGAGACAAAACTTACGCCAACAGGACCGTATCCTTTTTTGGTCATATATGCCAAGTTTGGTCAAATTCTGAGACAGTTGATCGAATCGCCGTTTCGCGGGCCTCACGATCCTATTCAACGGGCGAATTTGTGTATGATCCACCGGAATCCAAATTTGGACATACTGTTGGGTTCGTATCCTCAAACTGGATCCTTAAACATATAGTTTGATGACTTTAGAGTCCATTGACTCTGGCTTGCTTTTCGATGCAAAGTGGGTCCAACGACGGACATCGTTTTGGCCCAAAATTATTGTTTTGCTCCTGTGTCCAAAATTGAACTTAAGGACAGGCAATTATAGCTATTTTGACTAATCTAAGAATGTTGGAAATGTCTGTTTCAGCTTTTGAAGACAGTTGTGAGATTTGGACTTATTTGGCTTACTAGTTGACGGTTTATTGTTGGCTCTTCGTGCTACCACTAGGCAAGATGCCTTGCCTTCCTCTACAGTTCATTTACATGCATATAGTCTTTCATTTTATATGTCATTATTCAGTCCTCTAGTTGATTGGTTGATATGCTTTCTTCAAACCACGTATATCAGCTTATTTGTCTTACTTGTATATCACCACCTTTCATGACTTGATAGTGTAGTTATACCGGGCTTGTCCCTGTTATAGTTCATGCTAGAGTTGCCCTTATGTGTGTCATGACTAAGTTGTACGAGTCGTCACCTGTACCTTGACTGAGTCGTGTCTATGAGTATGTGTAACTGAACTGCTATTTCTGGTATCGATTTCTTGCAACCTGCGAGTCCACACACGGGGCGAGGGTTGACCATTTACACCTGCGAGTCCACACTTAGGGCGAGGGTGATTATCTTGATCTGTTTGCACCTGCGAGTCCACACTCGGGGCGAGGGTGATTGTCGTGAACTAACATGTGAGTCCACACTCGGGGCGAGGGTTAGTGATTAGTTTAAACCTGCGAGTCCACTCGGGATGAGGATTTGGTATTCTATTGACCTCTTATTTACTTGTTCTTCCAGCAGTTCATTTATGCGTAGTAGTTTCCGTATCTATGTCCATAGTCACTTGTCAGTAGCCACTTGTCAGTTCCGTCTCGTTTCCTGTTTATATCCTGTTTATACTTCTATGCATGATAGAACTGTTAGATAGGCATTTTTATATGTATCTTGCTATGTCCCCTGAGGACCTGATGATCTCTTCAGGTTTAGCGATTGCAAGGAGTTAGTTAGCAGAGCAGGATGGCAGATGATTATAACACTCATGGGTTCAGAAGATTACAATATTGCTTGCGAGATTCAGGTATCGGTACCATATTTATTATCCAGCTCGTGCTTTTCTTTTATTATCATGAGAAATCCTATTTATTGATTCAGTTTGTAGACTCTTGTTATATTCCTTGGAGTCTTATCAGACATTATGCTAGTGGGCTGCAGACCACTACCCATAGTTGTTCATTCATGTTTATATTACTCTTGTGGATTGAGATATAGATTGCATTACCATAATTTGGCAGCCTACCATAGCCTTGACAGCATTTACGTATTCGAGTCGGGCTGGAGTCCGCTTGATGCGTAGCTGGCTTGCTCACGAGCTCGCATCCGAAAAGCAGGTACGGGTCGTGACAGTTTATGAGGAGAGAAAAGAAAAGGTGTATAAATATCAAGTCAAGTTTGCTCTCCACCACCCACTCCTTCTCCATACAATCTAGGCCATCCACCCCTTATCATGATGAACCAAGCCAAACCAAGTTGGTTCTACATGAACCAAAATAAACCAAGAGCTAAGCAAAAGCAGAAAATAAAATACAGAAAAATATTGAGCATGTAATTAAAGGAATTAAATACAGAATAAATTCATGATAAATACTAAATAAATATAGTCAAGTAGTATACGTATTAAAAATACATATCCCGAGAACGGGGAGTGACATGAGATCACTCTGAGCGTCGACCCTACTTGACAGCTCATGACAGCAGACGAGTACATTCTCTGATAGAAGTTCCTTGTCTTGATATTTTCTGTATCCAATTCAGTTATAGCATTTTACTTGATTCTTGTCATGATGGTGCACGGACTAGTATATGTCGGATCCTGGCATGAGATGTTATTCCTTGACTTTCTTGGTATATTGATAAATTGTTCGATCTTGTTTTTTGTACTTGTATAGACACCGATTCCTGAGGGAGATTAGCTACCCTATTGGAGAATCACGTGCTATGTCCGGATCCGTATACTATTCGGGGATGGAAAGTTATTATAGGTTATGTGATCAATATCCCCATGCCACTATTCTTGTGCTTCCATCACCCTCACTGCATGTAGGGTGTAGCAAGATCTTATATTATCTTGTGCTCGCTTTCCATGTTGGTCGGCTTGACCCATCTTGTGATTTTCCTATGATAGCTGGGCCAAATAGAACAGCCTGATCTTGACCCAAGCCGATCACATAATGTTATAATATCTCAAGGCACATTTTATGTTTACATTGTACATCAGATATTCCTGTACTATTCTACTTTTCTGTACGTTACACCCTGACATGATTTCCAGTTTATATATCATGTTTTACTTACAGTCTTGATATATCATCTTGTATTCCATTATAATTGTCTCTTATAGCATTTGTCAATACTATGGAACTGTTGTTGGTGTTTGTGCTAGTTCATTATCCTGACAGGATTACCGTTGATGTTTATAGAGGATTTAGAGGCCGACTGCTCTACCTATTACGGGTATGGCTAAGATGGAGACTTTGACCAGATGTTACCCTTGGTGCCAGTAGAGGATTTACCTCCTGCTTAGACTGTTACATAGGTTCGACTGGACTGCGTTCCAGCTTGTATTGAGACTTATATTATATGTTATATTTTGGATTCTTGTGTTATATCTTTAACTCTAAACTGTGTTGTGACTTCGCATCTTTTTCAGTTCATATATTTCCATCATATCTTTATGATATTCGTGCCTATCTTTCTTAGATGTCTTGTGATTGAGTTGAGATTATATACCTCCATACGGAGATGACAGGTACATATATATTGTGTCTAGATGTTATACTTTCCAGTAGACCTATACAACGTTCTACCGCCGATTCTGCAGCGTAGGCTGGACGTACCCACGTGCTCGTGCCCCTAATTAGGGTACATGTTGTGACACGTTTTTGTAGTGGCCCATGCAGGTCAGGGTCACAACTAATGCAATTTCGTAGTGGTGCTCGACTTAGAGTGCTGCTACGAGCCTACAGTTAGGATATAGGCTAGGTTATTATTATAAAAGTTACTCAATCACAATTAGGACTTTTGAGAAATTTCTAGGACGACCCTTGAGAATCTTGTTTTGAACTTAAATCTGAAATCCTTTCCTTTTGCTTCTGTTCACCCACTACTAAAATCTGTTAATTCAGCGACGCGTAAAGACGTCGCTAAAAAGGAAAATTACGTCGCTAATTACTATTAGCGACGTCATTAGCGACGTTTTCAAGTAGTCGGGATTAACCTAGTCGCTAAACAAGGAAACGTCGCCATACGTCGCTATTGCGACGAGCTTTAGCGACGTGTCAACGTCGCTAATATAGCGACCGCCAGCGACATAAAATGTCATAATATACCGACGTAAACTAGCGACGTTGAGCGACTCTCTCTCGCATCGATGCTGACCTGGCATGAAAGCGAGATGGCGACGTTCTGCGACTTTCCTACGTCGCTACGTTACCGACGTTTACCGACGATCAGCGACGATTTTACTTACAGTTAGCGACGTAATTAGCGACGTTTCTTTCGTCGCTGACCGTCGGTAATCGTCGCTGAACGTCGCTAATATTAAAAAAATAAAAAAAATACAGCATTTGCAGTATTCCCTACAGCATTGCCTGCAGCATTTACAGCATCCCCCACGCCATTTGTTACAGCAACAACGGTGTGTATCACGAACACAGTATCAAACAACACAGATACACACAATCACGAACACGTTTGAAACACAATCTCATCAATCAACACAGATATATGAAAATTTGTAACAACAATGTCCAACATAATGGTCCACAACTTAACTGCTAAGTATGGGAAGGAATGGCTCAGAACACAACCCAAAATTCATTCTAGCATACATTAGTGTGAATCATCTATGTTCTGTACATATGGTGTAGTATATGTTCTTATCGTATGTAGTATCTGAAGAATGTAACAGAATCAAGATGAACTCACATAATGTAATACTAAGACGTCATCTACTACTATATAAGATATAGTGATAGGTTGTCGTATCATCATTGCCAAAGTCGGAGAATAGTCAACTTTATCTACGGCTACATAGTTTCTGCCTCACCAGTCGAATGGCTGCAGGGACTATGTCCTGATCACCATGTCGTACCGTAGATTAATGCAAATGGAGCTGGAGCCAAAATACAGAAACCAAAATATGATATCCACCTCAAGTGTAGAGTCGGAGGAGAAGATCTTTTCCACCCTCTCCCTCCCTCACGCTATCAACGTCACAACTTTTCCACCTCAAGTTCTGATCAAGTATTTTCCTTCTCCTCTCCTCCACCATGGCTCTGAACCTATCTGCTCCTCCCTACTTCCCTTCTTCTTATGATATCCAACTTCTCGAAGTCATCGGAGAAGGAGTCGAATGAGTCGGCGGTGATAGCAGATGATTGCAAGACAGGAAGCGAAAAGACAGGCGAAGAAGAGGACGATACGAGTCGAATGGGGGATTCGAGTGACAATGTAGGCACCGAGAAGTCGGATAGCGTCACAAATGAGGAGGCTCGAGTATGACCCGCGTCAGAGGAGGAGAGAAAACCAGTAGCGCGGCGACGAGTGCGTGTCAGAACTCCGGGCCGGCAAAGAGGACCCGTTCCCATTTCGACTCTGCAGCCAGCGAGAAGTTGAAGAAGCCGGGCACGCTGAGCAGCCCGTTATACCTTGATGAGGACGATCCGGAAGACAATGCTGATTCAGTTTTGCCTTCTCCTCTCCTCCACCATGGCTATGGACCCATCTGCTCCTCCCTACTTCCCTTCTTCTTATTTGACTCTCTCAGCCACATATGATATCCAGCCCATTATACCTTGTCGTATACTTTGATAATATCTCCTCCAACACTCGATCCCACTACTGATATAATTCTTGTAATAGTGATCTCTCAGAGTATACGTCCCTCTCAGATGGATCTCTCAGAGTATCCTCTCCGGTTGGGTTGTCGTATCATCATTGCCGAGAGATGAGGGTCGGAGGACAGTCGACTTTATCTACGGATACATAGTTTCTGCCTCGCCAGTGGAATGGCTGCAGGGACTATGTCCTGATCACCATGTCGTAGTCCAATATAATCTAGAGATTGACACAGTTCTAATTCATATATGTAGTCCAATACAAATAGTCTAATACAAAAATAATCCAATACCAATAGTCCAATACAAATAAGTACTAATAGCTAATGAGAACCACGCTGCTCACGTAAACGCTCAGTGATACGTTCACGCATCCACCTCGAAAAAGCTAGATTTTTGGCGCGAGGAGAGATGTCGTCCCTTGCAAGGACTGCATGAAGAGAACTCTCGGTCTCACTAGCTACCGTGCTGGATGAATAGAACTTCCGGTCTCACTAGCAACCGGTGCCACTTCCTCCTTAACTGTAGGAGGAGCCACCTCAGCATTCACTGTTTCCCTCAAATGACGTGCCGCTCCTCGGGTCATGGGTGCCATCTGGTAAGCAAGCTAATATAATTGTAACATAAGCAAGCTAACTAAAGGAACCATCATGTAATTTGAGTACATTTTTGAAAGCAGATAAAGTACAATAAATTTGTTTTTTTGCCAAGTAGCAGAACGGATGGCTCAGAACACAACCCTAAAATTCATTCTAGCATACATTAGTGTGAATCATCTATGTTCTGTACATATGGTGTAGTATATGTTCTTATCGTATGTAGTATCTGAAGAATGTAACAGAATCAAGATGAACTCACATAATGTAATACTAAGACGTCATCTACTACTATATATATAAGATATAGTGATAGGTTGTCGTATCATCATTGCCGAGGGATGAGGGTCGGAGGACAGTCAACTTTATCTACGGCTACATAGTTTTCTGCCTCGCCAGTCGAATGGCTGCAGGGACTATGTCCTGATCACGATGTCATACCGTAGATTTAGGATTTAAAATATGGTATTGAACAGAAAGTCTAATTATCCCATATTTCAGTAATGTCTGTGAGCTAAATCAAACTCAACTGTCGAGAATACTTAGGAGAAAACTCATTCACAGGATTAGTATATCCATCCTTCGTGACATAGCTGAAATTTTATAGGGCTCGATAATAATTATTAGTCAATTTATTCATCATTTCAAAACCCTGAAAATGCCCAAAAAAACTCCCAGTATCAGTAAATAGGGCTCGAACCCTAAATTAGAATTCGAATCCACCCAAAACATCAAATTGACAGTTGATATGCCCAAAAAAATGAGTTTTTTCAGTATATAGGTGTCACACTATGAATCTCGTGTCCACACGGTGGGACACGACGTGTCCAAACCAACAAAATAGGTGTCACACGAACTAGAAGCGAGTCCACGCTCTTGTGTCCCCCACAACGAGTCCACTGTCAGTCTCGTGTCTCCTGCAGCGAGTCCACGCTCTCGTGGACATCAAATTGACAGTTGATATGCCCAAAAAAATGAGATTTTTCAGTATATAGGTGTCACACTATGAATCTTGTGTCCACACAGTGGGACACGATGTGTCCAAACCAACAAAATAGTTGTCCACGCTCTCGTGTCCCCCGTAACGAGCCCACTGTCAGTCTCGTGTCCCCCGCAGCGAGTCCACGCTCTCGTGGACACGAACTAGAAGCGAGAGAGAGAGAGCTTGAAGACGAGGAGAAAGTGGAAAGGAGCTACCAGAGGAAGGAGGAGGAGGAGAAGGAGGAGCTACCTGAGGAAGGAGGAGGGAGATCGCCGGAGGAGCGCCGCGGAGGAGGAGGAAAATCGCCGGAGGAGCGTCGCGGAGGAGAAGCGCGCCCAAATTTGGGGGAAAAAATTTGTGAAATGATCGAAATGGAAACCCTCGCTGGCTATATGAAACGTTTAGCGACGTCCGCCTAGGACGTCGCTAAACGTCGCTGATATATAATAAATAGCGACGCAACTTAAAATGCATCACGAAACGTCACTATATCAGCGACGCGTACCGACGAACTTGCGACGTACTACCCCATTGAACAAAATGAAGATGCTAGACGTCGCTATTAGTCGTTGTTGGCGACAAACAGCGACATCTTTTGTTGACGTCGCTAAAACCCCAAACATTAGCGACGAAATTTCACGGAGTCGCTAAATACGTCGCTGATTTGACTTATTTTGGTAGTGACCCTTATTCCTTGTTATTGAACTTAATTTTGATAGAATCTTTGTTGATTTGATTTTTCATATCGAGATGAATGTTATGGCCTGAGTTACGATATCTTCCGTTGACAAATGTTGACGAAAATAACAGGAAAGGTAAAATATTTACTTGGTTATGGAACCTAGAATTTATCGCAGCTATATTAGCCGGCGTGGCGGAAACGTAGAGACCTGACTTCGGATGTACATATCTTGGTTTTGAGATTTGAGATTCCACGCAGCTATACTAGTCGGCATTGCAAGGATTCCAGACGACATGATTATAGAGGTGCATGCCCCAGTTATAGACTCTATCATTTATCGCAACCTTGCTTACTAGCGTGGCCAGGATTCTTAGTATCATGATTTTAGACAGACGTGTATGATTATCAGATTGTATCTTGAGAAGGGTCCTAATATGTCATCTCTATCATTTCATTTCTTTTATTATAAATTTTGTTCCATCCTGAATTAGCTTAAGAGTTAGGATACCTTCAGTTCTTTAGTCCAGATCCTGGTAGATTCTCATTTCATTATAGGTTCTTCATAGTGTGATGGCTTGGTGATTGCAGTTGGTCTGTATTCTTGATTAATTGTGTTAATAGCTTAGAGTATGGTTGGGAAGTATTGTATATGGTTTTGATAATTAGATATAGATGAGAACCCTAGAGTGAACAATAAGTGTCAAGGTAGGAGTTGCACCAGGAAACAGAAAATGAGGAGTACCCTAGTAGCCAGAGACAAGGTATCTCAAATGTTATAGAAGTTTAGGCACCAAAACGGTTTAGTGACTAGTTGGAGAAAGGGTATGAACAACCTAGTATAGGGGTACCATCCTAGTATCATTTAGAAGAGTTAGTGCCTTGTGTAGACAGTGACTAGATATGGGAAGACACCCTGGAGAGAGTATTCTAGATAGACGAGTATTCTTCCGTGACTTCGATTTTTGGAGCGTCAGAGATGTCAATCTCTGGAAACTTCCTTCATAAGTTGTAGTAGACAAGATTATCTTCATTTTGATATATCACGTCCCACTCAAACTTATTCTCTTTTACTAATTTTGTATCACGACTTTCGGTTCAATTTAGGCCATTTGACCATTTTCCACTTTTATTTATGATTTTCATATGCACATTGCCATGACTTTTAACTTAGAAGCACAAGACTAGTTGTTTTATCAAAACCAACTTTACATACATGATCTAGACAGGACACCCTACACCCATGACCTTCGTGTCCCACTTGGACACACCATCTTGTACTTCATTTTTATCGCATGACTTTCCTGACATAAGACCCAATCTTGATTTTCCCTACGGAGTCACTTTTATTTCCGACTCGAGTTAGAGACACCATTTCCACCTAAACTTGACGACCTAAAGTATGAGCACGACCCACTATCCATATTTCACTTGTGTCCCATTCATTTGAGCTTCTAATTTTTGCATCAATCTTTTCAGTCACCACAACAGCAGTTCCAAGCCCCATCTAGGGCTCGGGTTCAGCAGTTTCATGCGACGATACGAGCTCCAGTACAACTAGATCAGCAGCACCCCCGAGGCAGTTTTAGCCAGCTCCTACCTGTACCGACTGTTGGAGGTCAGGCCATTCTTGGGAGGTGGGCAGAAAGAGGCTGGGAGCGTGCTTGCACTGTGGATCAACGAAGCATCTAGTTAAGAATTGTCTCTTAACCCTTCATCGTCCTGGCCTGTGTCCATACCAAGGGCGAAGAGATGGCGTTAGGCCACATGTAGAACAATGTCATACCCCGCACCAGCGAAGGTATATACCCAGCCGAACAGGTTCCTGCGTTGATGGCCAAGCAGGCCGATGCTATAGGTGATGGGTTAGTAGTCTGTCCTTTGTTCTTCTTCCGTCCTTTTTCCATGATTGTTGTATATTCCAATAGTACCTCTTGGATTGTGTTTTGTTGTGCTAGATAGTGTAATGACCCTGTTGAGATCATAAAATTCTTGACCAGTAGGACTCTGATCTTGTGTGTTGCTAGATAGTAGTTTTGACCTTGATTGTTGGTGGTTTAACCTAGGAAAGAGTATAACCACCTTAAATTTCGAGGACAAAATTATTTTAAGGAGGGTAGATTTGTAACCACCACTTTTCTAAAATAAGGATAATTTTGAACTTTTGTAAAATTAATCATTTAATAATAGGTTTAAATCATGTTACTGATTTATTGGTGAATTTTGATTATTTTTAATATTATTAAATTAGTGTTTTGTGATTTTGTCCTTTTGTTAGTGTAACCTTATAGCTGCTTAGCCTAGAGACTAATCATGACCATGGAGGCCTAACCCATGTAATTATATTAGCTAATTACCATAGGCTAAGGGTATTTTGGTCATTTTTTATATTTTAATATTTTAGGAATTTTATATATTTAATATTGATTTTACGGGATTTGTTTAGTCGGGTTTGAGTTTCGTCTCGTTCCGACTTGTGTTAGTGACCCGGATAGCTTAGACTCTAGACGGGATCCCAAGACTAGTTAGTCTTGGCCCACAAATCACATTAATTAAGTTAGTAAGTTTAGACTAATTCTACTGTTTAGATTGGTTAAGTTAGAGGCTTAAACTTAACTCTTTTGATCCCAAACTTGAACATAATTTAAAATTAACCAAGGAGAATTAGTAGGGGCCTTGTTGGGCTTTCCCCAAGGTCCAAATAGGGTTATATGGTAGCCACATATAGGAGGGTTGCCCTTCCTTTCATTTCATTCCATCAAGCCTCCATTTTCTTTCACAAGTGTTCTTCCCCAAATTGAGAGTTTCCCTCTTTGATTTGATCTCCAAATCCTTACATTCCTCCACCAAAACTTCCATCCAACCTTCTCATACTACCAAGGGAGGGTGCTAGCAAAGATTTGGATCAAAGTGCAAGGAGGAGTGTCCTTTTTGGAAGATCTTCATATCAGAGCCGTGTCCTTGAGAGTATCATTGGGATTCCACTCCCAATAGGTAAAACCAACCCTCTAAATTGATTTCATATGCATATTAGTTAGTTTGAATCCATAGGATCCACCTCCATGCATGTACCCCCTTTAGATTCAAGTTTGAGACCATTTGGAGCTCTCTTGAGAATTTTAGATATGTGTTTTGTGTCATACTTGATAGATCTCAAATTAGGACACCCCATGTGTTTGTTTTATTGCCTAATAGGATTAATTGTGTTTTAAGTTCAGTTTTAGAATGGTTAGAGAGTGGATTGATCTTAGTTAGGATGGTTTGAATGAGTATCATTTGGATACCTATGTTGGTATCCAAGTATCTTGGCTTACATGTGTTTCTTTTGTCCAAAATAACCCAAATTCATCATAATATTTATCCAAGTTTTTAGTAACCATAGAAACTTAGAAATGCCATAACTTTTAGCTCAGAACTCCGATTAGTCTCCCATTTTTTTTAAAAAACCGTATCGAAGTTAGCTTTCCAAATATATATTTTAATAAGCCAAAATCGTTCTAAAACTTTCTGTAAAACTATTTGAGTGTCAGTTGTCCGAAAGACAAACGTATTTCGGTATTTTTGCAATTTCGGAAGCTTCTAGACACGAAAATGATATCCGTTTGAAGTTTCGGAAAGCTAACATGAAGGGCTACGACATACTTTAATCCTAGAATTTAGTGAATGCCTAATTGGTACAGTATTAGTTTTAAGTAGAAAAGTGACTATACGACATATGCATTTTGTGTATCCTATGAGCCTATGTAGTATGGATATAAAGTGAATGTAGGTATCATAGGTTGTCAAGAATATGTTTGATATAGTACATATATATATATATTATTGTAAGGTAATATGTGTTAGTTAGTGTATGTTTATGTTGATACAGATGGTTATCAAGTAAGCCAAATATAGATAAGTTATGTGTCAAGGTATTAAAGTTTCGGTAAATGTACTAGTGTGATACTTGGGTACCATGAGGATATTGGTATCGTGACACTCAAGTGTCATGAGTAAGGATAAGAGAGTATTGGGACTTGAGTAAGGTACCCTATTTGGTATCAAGTATTAGTATTAGAGTTAGTTGGGATATGTTAGAGTTATCTTAGAAGTTAAGATAATTAGTGTATATAGATATCTTAGTATCTATGATATATTAGAGTTAGAAGATTAGATGGTTAGTTAGTTAGTGTCTAGTAGATGTTAGAGTTAGAGTAGATAGTGTATCTTAGATTTACCTTTTACCTTAAGGTAATGGTTTACCTACAAGGTAAGGTATTGGGTTTACCTTCAAGGTAAGGGGTTACCTAGATACTATAGGTTATATGTTAGATATTAGTTAAGATGATTTGTTAGTACATTAGATAGTCAGTTAGTTAGATATTGGAAGGGTATCTTGGTATCTCATGATACCAAGTTAGTATCTTAAGGTAAATATGAATTACATTTACCTTCAAGGTAATTAAATGATTATTTTACCTTATGACCAGGGTATGGTATCAAGATACCAAGGTAAGGTATCAAAATATTATGGTAAGGTAATAGGATACTAACGTAAGATGTTGGAATACCTTAGCAAGGTATTGGAATACCTTAGCAAGGTATTATAGTTGCATTGGGTAAGGGCAAGGTAAGGGTAAGGTATTGGTTAGAGGCTAAGATAATTTACCTAAGTTAAGGTATTGGACCCAAACCAAGGTATTGGTATTGTGATAGCAATCTGACCAAGATATAGGGTATCTTGCAGGTAAATATTAGAAATAATATGCTTAGGCTAGTTTTGACCTCGGTTGACCAAGTTTGACAGCTTTGACCAAAAGTCTACTATCAGTCAACACTTGGCCTAGAGATGTCTAGAACTTGATCGGAGTTGACCAGTTGACCAAAAGTCAACTGTTAGTCAACACTAGCCTAGTTTGACCTAGAATTGACTAGAATTGACCAGTTGACCAAAAGTCAACTATAAGTCAACCTTTGACCCAGTTTGACCTAGTTTGACTTGGTTTGACTTCCTGTGACCTAGTTTGACCTAGTGTGACTCAGTGTGACCTAGTTTGACTTAGTTGGACTGAGATTGACCTAGATTGCATATGATATATTAGAAAATCATGCGTAACTCTATTAAACCCTAATTAACTTACAATATCTTAACTTTAGGTCTGTGTGATCACTCTGAGCATCGACCCTACTTGACAGCTCAGGATAACAGGCAAGTACATTCTCTGATAGTAGTTCCTTTTTTTGATATTTTCTGTATCCAATTTAGTGATAGTATTTTACTTGATTCTTGTCACGATGGTGCACGGACTAGTTTACGTCGGATCCTGGCATGAGATATTATTCCTGGACTTTCTTGGTATATTGATACATTGTTCAATCTTGTTTCTTGTACTTGTATAGACACCGATTCCTGAAGGGGATTAGATACCCTCTTGGAGAATTCTGTGTCATGACGTGCTATGTCCGGATCCATATACTATTAAGGGATGGGAAGTTATTATAGGTTATGTGATTAATACCCCCATGTCACTATTCTTGTGCTTGCGTCACCCTCACTGCACGTAGGGTGTAGCAAGATCTTATATTTCTTATGCTCGCTTTCCATGTTGGCCGGCTTGACCCTTCTTGAGATTTTCCTGTGATAGACGGTCCAGATGTTACCCTTGGTGCCAGTAGAGGATTTACCTCCTGCTTAGACTGTTAGATAGGTTTGACTGGACTGCGTTCCAGCTAGTATTGAGACTTACGTTATATGTTATATTTTGATTTCTTGTGTTATATCTTTAACTCTAAACTGTGTTGTGACTTCGTATCTTTTCAGTTCATATATTTCCATCATATCTTTATGATATTCGTACCTATCTTCCTTAGATATCTTGTGATTGAGTTGAGATTATATACCTCCGTACGGAGATGACAGGTACATATATATTGTGTCTAGATGCTATACTTTCTAGTAGACCAATACAACGTTCTACCGCCGATTCTGCGGCGTAGGCTGGACGTACCTACGTGCTCGTGCCCCTAATCAGGGTGCGGGTCGTGACACTTTATATCATGCCACCATTCTGGATATCCATTTTTCTTGAAACATGATTCCTCAAGGTGTTTGCCACTTCCGCAATGAGAACATCGTCTACCAACTAGCTTTGAAGAATTATGTTAAGTAAAGAAGGATGGAGCGATTTCTTAGCCGCCATAGAAACTTGAGATACGTCTCCAAGATTTAGCATAGTATTCCGACGTTGATCTTCACATCGTATGGTTGAAAAAACAACTTCAGTACTAGAAAGTGGATCAGTGCGAAGGACTTCGCCTATGATAGAATCATAAATATCATCTAGACCTGCAAGGAACAAATAAAACTGCTCTTCTTCGATTTCGGCCATACGTACCTTGATAACATCTGCTTGTGTAAAAATGATAGGTTTACGATGATCAAGTTCCTGCTAAATAACTTTCAGATCTGAAAAGTATGTTGATATTGGTCTCCCTGCCTGCTTTGTTGCCATAGCTTTACGAGATAAATCATAAATAATTGATTTATCAGTACCTTCATTGAAAGTGCGAGAAACAGCATCCCACACATCTTTTATAGTAGGTAAACGAATAAATAACATCATCACCTCAGTTTTCATAGAATTGATTAGCCATCCTTTTACAATAGCATCTTCTATAACCCATTTGTCATAAGTTGTATCACCTACATCAGGTTGTGGAGTAGTACAGGTAAGATATCCCTTCTTGCCTCTATCAACGACGAACATAGTCACAACTTGTGACCAAACAGAAAAATTGGAGCCTTTCAACTTAACTGCAGTAGGAATTATGGTTGGTTCCTGTACGAACATCATGTTCATTATCGGTGGAACAACAAGAGCGTCAGGAGGATTTACTATCGTATGATACACGAAACAATAGGTTTCGTAGTAATAAGCAAATAATCAGCTTGCTTAGAAGAACAATAGGCTCTTAGGATTTTGCAATCGCTCTGATACCAAATTGAATTAAGAGTAGAAAAGAAGTAATAAAGAATATTGTATTTCTTTATTGCTCCACCATAGTATGGTTTGTATATAAATTTACAAGGCTGAATATAGAAGATTTACACGAGATTCTATAATGCTAAAGACAGAAGGTGTATTAATACAATTAATACATAAGGAGGCTAAACATAGAAGGCTTGTTAATACACAAGCTGTATCCACATTAGCTGTGATTTAACAGGAAATTATTCTGCAGATAATTGTTCTATGATACAATTAGGTGGTAAAAAGAAGTTTGAACAAACATTTTTGTTGATAGAGAATTTTACTAGATTGTGAGCAACCCTATTTTCAGTTCTCTTTATGAAAGCAAACTGGATTAGAATTGTAGATGGAAGATCATTCTGGATGTCATGAACCAGATCTTTAAGTTTCAATAAGTGAAGTTTTGCCTAGGAATATCCTGATAGAAGATAAAGAGTCACCTTTAATGATTACCTCCTTTGCTTGTAACTGGATAGCTAGTAAAATTTATTGACGAATTGCATGTATTTCTGCCTCCATGCTAGAGTTGAACAAAAAGAATGTAGATGAATACCATGATATAGCACCTAGAGAGTTGCCATTAGAGTCTCTAGCCACTACAGCCGCTGCAATGAATGAAGATGATGTAGCTCCATCCACATTTATCTTGGTGATGTCTGCCACCAGAGGTTACCAACTGGATGATTTTGTGTATGCCGAGCGCATTTTTTGATGGTTAGTTAAGACAAAGTGTATGAATAGTTGATGGAGATAGCTTGTCTGATGATATATTGAATCTTCGGAGCTTCATGACGAAAGATGCACACACATCTTGCCTTCCATATCGCCCACAAGAGAGCTGCTCCCAATTTAAAAGCCTCATATGATTGAGTGTCTAAAACCCAAGCTTCTAATAACTTGTTTATAGTGAAATAAATTTCAATCCTTAGGCCAAGTGGACTATCAAACCAAATTCCTTGAACGATATTGCAATGTAAGAAGAGGTGGTTTGCATCTTCTTATGAAGAAGGCAGAATGGACAATCAGGGTCCATGAAGGTTACTTTCATACTAATGGCCTGTCGGATAGGAAGAGCTTCTTTTAGTAGCCTCCAGATAAAAGTCTAAATTCTAGGTGATAATTTATCCATCTTCCATAGACGATGCCAGATAGAATTATTTGCATCTGTAACAGAACAAGAAGCCTCTTGTCTTCTAACACTACTAAAATTAGTCATATTAGCGACGCCAGAGGACGTCGCTAAACAGCAAAAAAATGTCGATGATTTTATTTAGCGACGAAATTAGCGGCGTAACGACCATGTCGCGTAATACATGGTCGCTAACAAAGAAAACGTCGATGTTAGTCGCCATGACGACGTTTCTTTGAGACGCAAAACATTACTAGAATTTTTTTGGGTTAGCGACGTTTGCCGACATAGCATTGTTAATTAGCGACGTAACAATTCGTTGCCAATTGTTGCTGGCAGTTCAACCTTTAGCAACGTAATCGACAATGTTTAGTGTCGTTAAATCTGATAATTTGGGTTTGCCACGTCATATTTTTAGGGACTCTTGTGACAGTCAGTGGCGTTGCAGGAGCGTAAAAAGTGCTTCATAGAATGAGTTAAAGAGATTAAGCATTCCACCCAAATTGATCCACTTTACGCCTAAGACAGGCTAATCACTTTACACCTAAGACAGGCTAATTATTTCGCGCCCGGGTCAAAGCTAATGGTTTTACGCCTAAGGCAGGCTAGCCACTTTTACGCTGGACAAAGCTGTCAAGTCTTGCATTTAATGTAAAGTCTGACATGAAGATTTAATGATGACATATACCACAGAATACGAAGGGATTAGTTTTACACAGAGACCAATGTTGTCGTTTAGTATGTGGACTGAGCTATTTTACGCTCACAGTATGGCTTCTTTTACGCATGGAGACTATACGAGTTTTTACGCTCAAAAGTTGACGTGTGCATAAAGTTTATTTGGGCTATTTTACGCTCAAGGT
The DNA here is from genome assembly GCA_029216955.1 of Iris pallida. NCBI lineage: Eukaryota > Viridiplantae > Streptophyta > Magnoliopsida > Asparagales > Iridaceae > Iris > Iris pallida. The sequence goes on from JANAVB010005598.1 coordinate 2,317,094, forward strand.
TATTTAACAACTAGTTTACGCGGGAAGTCCATGTCAGGGCTATTTTACGCCTAGTCCACTGCTTTATGCTCAGAGTATATTGGGGTTGTTTTTACGCCATATTCTTCTTCACCAATTTGGAACGTGGTTTGCCTACATGGCTTTCATGCCACACATCTCGAAGAACGTGTGTACGTGTATCCTATTCTTACTGAAATGATGGGACACGTGTCAACTTATGCAGAAGATGACTTTGGTCATGGGTGGCAGTTGTTAGCGTAAAGACAGAACTTTTGCTGAGTTTTTACGCACAAGAGCCCAAGTCTATAAATAGACTTATTTTTCTTACATAACAGATAGGGACAGGAGGAAAGAAAACAGAGACATTAGAACTCAGAGATTTTAATTCTCCAGAGCATTCTTCTTCAACCTTTCTTTCAGAACAGAGTGAAGCAAAGCAGGAAAGCATTCGGCCTCGCTATCAGTGCCCAAGTGCGTCGATACCTTTCTGGTGACTTAGTTCTTCTGGTTGTTCATCTTCAAGCAGTGATCTTCATCATCATCGTATGGTCCAAGGAACAAAGTGATCATTTACAGATCAGACTTCCATAGCAATACTTTCCCAGAATCAAATTTGTACTTCTTGTACTTTTTCTCGTTTTATTTTCAAAAGCCAATTTTTCTGGCATTTTGTTAAGTGAAACAAAATGGCGACTCTGCTGGGGACGACCTTCTCCTCTGACGAGGAGGCAATTTCTCAATATGATGATGTGTCGATTGGATCGACAAAGAAGACTCTGGTTGTACACTTCGACCAGACTGCTTATGAAGAGATGCTCCAAACTGGGGGTGGTTCTCGCTGCTCCAATGTTCAAAAATCTCGCAAAGCACGAAAAGTTTGGATTCCTAAATCCGAAATAGCTTCTGATCTCTCTGTTGCTTCTGATGGCAAGGGAATTCTTTCCACTCCTGTCGTAGGGGCTCCCGTTCGTAACGAGGCAGTCCTTACTTTAGCGTTGCACTCTAAGTGTGGCAATTTATCTCCCGTCCGTGATGGTGAAGATAATCAAGTTTCACGCCCACTGCGTAAGAACCAAGTTTTACGCCTTGTGCGTAAAAATGATGTTTTACGCCCAGTGGGTAAAAACCAAATTTTACGCTCAGTACATAAGAACGATTCTCCCATTTGTAATGAGGCAGACTCTAACGCTTGTGCTTCTGAGTGTAAGAATAAGTCTTCCATCTGTGACGTGGTAGACTCACATAAATTACGCTCTTCGCGTAAAGGAAAATCTCCCGTCTGTGACGTTGTAGATAATCAATTTCTACGCTCTACGCGTAAAGGTAAGTCTCATGTCTGTGACAGTGTAGATAAAATTTGCAACGATGGTTTTACATCTAATGTGAATGTACCTAAATGCGTACAACGTAAAAATATTGTTGGTAAAGCTTCAATTCTACACCAACAACCTTCTTATACTGCTCTACGCAAAGTACCAAACCTACAAATTACACGTAATAAAAATGGAGTCCTTCGTGCTAAAAAATTTCAAGATTTACGCACACAACTCCAAATGCGTAAAAATGTACAGTTTGGTTCTGCGAATGCAGCCAGTAATCTTCTTTATACACAAGGGACTAAACGTTTTTCTACCCCAAATGTAATAAAGAAGATTACTCCCTCTACTCCTTCTGATTTACGTGAATTGCTAATGCAAAAGCGTAAGAACAGACAATCTCCGGTGACATTCCCCCAAGAAAAACACCATTGTGAATATCACCAGGTTGTAATCAACTATTGTTGTTCGGCTTCAAAACGGTCAGTTTTCGATCGATTAAGTTTTAATGTGCCTCAACAACAAGCTGATGACCAAGAACATGAGCCGTCATATGTGTCAGTCAACATGGCATCTCATACTAACAGAGGACGACGTCCAAGACGAAATACGTCCCAAACTCCAAGTCAACAACAGTTTAACAGACTTTTTGATTCTTTTGAGGGAGTATATCAGAATACTCGATCAAGAAGACAAAGACAATTGCAGACTTCTGATTCAGAAGCTGGGGGTACTCAATCTTTTGAGTCTGAAACTGATAGTGTCGATTCATACTTCTATAATAATCCTTCTATATCTTCAAGAGAGGTTGAATCCTACGCTATTGGAGATGAAACAGAGACGTCATCTGCTAATACAGAATAACGTCTCACTGCCGTTGAGCAATCACTGAAAGACATACTTAACATGGTACAAAGCATGCATCAGATAATATTGAATCAGCAAACTGCTCAGCCGACAGTAATAACACCGATACCAGTAGCAGCACAAACTCAAGATAGTCAAGGGGCTGATATACCTTTGAATATTCAAGAGCCTGCTGTTAATCAAAATTCTGTATCTCCAGATCCCATTATTCCAGAAGATGTACCATCTCCGGTGGAGATTACGGTACATCCAACAACCATTCAATCAAATGTGCTTCCGCAAACCAGTGAAGCCATTCAAGCAGTGCGTGAGCTCAAAGAACAGTTTGAAGTTTTGAAGCACAAGGATCAGCTCCAGAGGTTAGGGATTAAGCAACCTTATCCTCCTCATTGGAATGATGTACCCTTTCCACCGAAATTCAAGCCACAATCAATAGTATTATTTGATGGAAGGGCTTCTCCTAGTCAGTATATCAATTACTTTGATATTATGACTGTACATTTATAGAAAAATGATGCTCTTCTTACTCGAGTATTCATTGGGTGCTTGACGGGTTCAGCTTACGACTGGTATCGTAGTTTACCTGACAATTACATTTCGTCTTTTGACGAATTTAAGACAATATTTCTCTCCCGCTTCTATGAAGGAGGTATGGACATGAACATGTCCTCCTTAATAGAAATCAAACAAAAGGAGAAAGAAGATACTCGGACGTTTATCGAATGTTTCCGACAGGCTACTCTAAAGATGCCTCCTGGTATGCCAGATTCAGCATTAATTGATACATGCAAGATGAATCTGTGACCATCTATTGTTGTTTTCACGGGTTCCCAATTTACAGATTGGGCTTCGTTTATCATAGCAGCAGTTTCTGCCGAGACCAATGGTAGGTTGGCTCGTGAACATGGGATGATTTTCGCCTCAGAGGATAAAGGAAAGAAAAGTAATCCTGGTAATAATTCTGGTAATCGTAATATAAAAGAAAAAGATACCCTCATGGTCAATCTTTCCAAGAATAAAATGACGCCGAATAATCAGGAATCTTCCAGGCCAAAAGAAGAATACTCTTTTGACGAAAGTGATATCCCAGGGATATTCCAATATTTGGTAAAGAGTGGCAAACTCCAGATTCCGGAGCCAAAGAGGCCTAATGAGGTGAATCTGACTGATAATCCCAAATATTGTATCTATCATAGATACATTAATCATCCTACCAGTGCTTGCTATGTCTTGAAGAAGAAAATCCAAGAGCTGATAAATGGTGGTGCTACAGCCTTAACCAATGATGACCATACGGTTACAACCAATATGGTTTCTCTTCAATTCGGAGATTTTCCTCTACAGCAAGTCCCAGATGGAATTATCCCAATCCCGAAGGCGACGATAAAGATTGTGAATATCCCGCTTGGAAGGAAAGAAAGTGAAGGATTGTTGCCTCTCACATTAAAGAATGGTGAAATTATGTGGGTACATCCTGACTTAGTATCTGAAATGGAAGATGAAGGTAAAACTTCAAAATCTAAGAAAGGTAAGAAAGTCAAAACCTGTAACATGATTTCTTATGTTATTCCAGATCCTGACGAATTGGATCATCTATGGGATGGCCTTCCTTTAGAAGATAGACTGAGAGGATTGAACATATGTCCTCCAAGTCTAGCTCCTCCTACCAAGCTCAAGCTTACTCATCAACAGTGGCTAGCCATGAATAGTATTCCCTTATACCGGGCACAACAAGTCTTCGCTGCTTATGAAAAAGCTCCTACAGGGATTTTTCCTCATATCCCGAATCCTTCTCTTTCCATAGCTACGGAGACGTCTATTCCTCATTCTTCTGTAGTTACAGAGATCTCTTCTTCTTCCTCTGTGGAACCACCTGTTGAAAGTCCACTGCCTATTCATTTATACAGTCAGCAATTAATCCTTCTCATGAAGAAGATGGGTTATGACTTTCAGAAGGCAGAAGGTTTGAATTATAATAATGGAATACGACTTTCTTTACAAATTCAAAATCAAAACTCCACTGTTGGATTAGGTTCTGAAGTTCCTCATAACAATCCTTACAAGAAGACGGCTAAAGGAGGGAAGACTATCCTGTAATATGGTACTTCCTTCTCCTGAGTCCGAAGAAGAAACTTTTGCTGGTACGAGATATGGGAAAGAGTACCACAAAGATTATGAGGGATCTTCCAAAGAAGTAGAAGACGTAGTGGAAACACTACCAGCTCAACCTTCTCCTATTCCTGCTAAACCATCTGTGGTTGAAAAGGGGAAACAGAAAGCAGTACGCTTTGACGTTCCATTGAAGTCTACTTCCAGTCAGGGGGTAGTGATGAAACCCTACAAATTTGATATTCTAGCTCAGTTAGCCAATACTCCGGCTAGACTATCTATATTTTAGCTGCTTCGTCTTTCTAGAGAAAGCAGAGAGACTTTGAGTGAAGCTTTACTTCAAGCAGATTCTTGCTTAGCTCAACTCAAGAGTCCTGATAATTCTCCAGTGTCGTGTCCGCAATGTCATAGCGTGATGGAAGCAATTCCCAACATCACCTTTACACAAGAAGATATGCTGTTGAAACATAACAAACATGACATGCCTTTGTGCTATACTGGATATATTGGATCCACTAAAATTGACAGGATTTACATTGATCCTGGGTCTTTAATTAGCATAATTCTTCAGAGCATGCTAAGACCCCTGAGGATTTCTACTAGTGATCTGACTTACACTAGTACTACAATAGCTGATTTTAACTCTGGCAAGAGTAAACCACTGGGGAAGATTCGTCTGAAGATTCAGATTGGTGATCTTCGAACTATGATAACCTTCTATGTTATCCACTCAGACGTATCCTACAATATCCTTCTGGGGAGACCATGGATTCATGAACATAATATCGTACCTTCAACTCTCCACCAATGCTTCAAGTATGTGGATTCCCAAGGAGTTGTGAAGACTGAGTTTGCTGATATCAATCCTTTCAAGGGTGTCAAAGCCTATTTTTTTGATTCAAGGCTTTATAAACAGGAGCATGTGAAAGACATATCAGACATAGCTGAAGATCAATCATCTACTGAAGATCAGTCTATTAATGATGATCTGCCAGAAGAGCAACCTTTGAAGATCATAGTCAAGGGACGAATCCAATCCCAACCTGTCAATGATCAACCTTTGATAATCAAGGTTAAAGGAAGAACTCAAGCTTCATCTGAGGAATCAGTAAATGTTTCTACTAAGAGCGAAGTTCAACCTTTTATGATTAAGGTCAAAGGGTGTACTTCTTGTACGAATGATCCAGAACCGCCATTGATTGTCAATCTTGGCAAATCTACGCAGAAGACGGATGATGGTCCACTAATGATTAATCTAAAGCGTAGCAATCAGATTGTAAATGATGTAAATATTGATCATTCTGTACTTTTTGATATCAACGAAGATTTCTATTTCGAGTATATGGCTGTCAAGTTTATTGAAAGAATGACTTTATCTTCTGATAATAAAAGTCATCAATATAAAGACGACATAGAACCAGAGGAAACATTATACATTGATCATAAGGAAAATTCCTTTCCTCCTCATGTCGATGTTGGACCTTATGCTCAAAAGTTCTTAACATCTTCTTCCTATCTTCTTCCTGTAGTTGCTCCATCATAAGCTTGTGTAACTTATAGACGTCACGAAGAATCTTATTTCGTGGTTCCGTCTGATAAGAAAAACTAGCGCCAAATCGTGTTTGGCCTGGTTAGAAATATCCATGTTGCTCAAACAGATGATCTGAAAGATAAAGATAAAGGAAGAATCCGAATTGACAAATATAGTCAATAATCTATCAAGATTATCCAGAATATGGGATATGATTTGAAGACTATACAAGGTCTCAATCAAGGTAAGGGTAGACGAATACCGTTACATGGTGATCCGTTTTACCAGAAGACTCGTCATGGATTGGGATATGATCCGTCCTACATGTTTAATGACGATATACAAAAAGAATTCTCTTCTAGCTCTTCACAATCATCAGATTCAAAAGAAATCCAATTTATCGAATCTGATACATCTCACCCCTCATATGTTAGAGGAGACTATTATGAATCCGAGCAAATATTTTCAGCTTACATGGTTCAAGTTGATGGTGAATCTGAGCTATTTGAGAATGATACTTGGGCTCAACAAATGGACACTCAATAGGAACTTCGTTTTGAACAACGACAGCCACCTACAGAGGATGAGGTTGTCCAGATTGATGTTGGAGATGGAATTACGTCCAAACCAATATTCATCAGTAAAAACCTTTCCGAGGATGAAAAGGAAGAGTTGATAAAACTGATCAAAAAATATATTGACATCTTTGCATGGAGTTATGAGGATATACCGGGTTTAGATCCTAAGGTTGCTACTCATAAACTCAATATTTTGCCTAATGCCAAGCCTGTAAAATAACAGCAACGGCACTTTAGACCAGATATGATGGATGCAATTGAAACAGAAGTCAAAAAGTTGATTACATGTGGCTTTGTTCGTGAAGAGCAACACCCGGATTGGGTTGCTAATATTGTTCCTGTTATAAAGAAGAACGAAAAGTTTGAGTTTGCATAGATTATCGAGATCTTAATGCGACTTGTCCAAAGGACGAATTCCCACTTCCCATTACTGATGTCATGATAGATAATACATGCGGATTTGAACGTATGTCTTTCATGGATGGATTCTCAGGATACAATCAGATCAAGATGCATCCAAAAGATGAGAAGCATACTTCTTTTCGAACACCCCTTGGGGTTTATTGCTATACGGTTATGCTATTTGGTCTTAAAAATGCCGGTGCCACGTATCAACGGGCTATGAGCAACATCTTTCATGAACATCTACGGAAGACAGTTGAATGTTACGTAGATGACATTGCTGTTAAAAGTCGATCAAAAGATGATCACATTCAAGACTTAAAGACAGTATTTGAATTGATGCGTCAACATTAATTGAAAATAAATCCTACTAAGTCTTTCTTAGGTGTTTCCAGTGGCAAGTTTTTAGGATTTGTCATTACTTCTCAGGGTATCCATGTTGATCCTGATAAAGTTAAAGCAATCCTTGAAATGCGTCCTCCTCATAATCTGAAAGAACTCCGTGGCTTTCAGGGTCGTATTGCTTATATCAGGAGATTTATATCTAATCTCTCTGGGAGATGTCAACCTTTCTCCCGTCTATTAAAGAAAGGTGTATCTTTTGTCTGGGATGAAGCGTGTCAGAAAGCCTTCAATGACATTAAGCAATACCTTACAAATCCACCTGTTCTGGTACCTCTAGTGGTAGGAAGACCATTTTTGCTATATGTTCGAGCCTTGGATCATTCACTTGGCGCTCTTCTTACACAAAAAAGTGATATGGGTCATGAACAAGCAATTTATTATCTTAGCCGAATGATGGTTGGAGCTGAATACAGGTATACACCTGTAGAAAAGGAATGTCTGGCCTTGGTTTTTGTTGTCCAAAAGATAAGATATTATGTGACAGGTCAAACTATTCATGTTATCTCCAGAATAAACCCCATTCGGGTATTGATGAGAAAACCAAGCATTCTTAACTCCAGGTTAGCTACCTGGGCAATGTTACTCACTCCTTATGACATGGTTTATGTACCTCAAAAATTAGTAAAGGGCCAAGCATTAGCTGATTTCTTAGCTGCTCACCCTATACCTGAAACATCGAAGTTATACGAGGACATTCCAGATGAAGTCGCAGATTGTAACATGACTTAAGAATGACATATGACAATTATATTTTGATGGAGCATCACGGGTAGGACCTAAAGGCAATATTGTTTCTGGGGTAGGAATCGTCTTGGTTTCTCCCGATAAAATAGTCATATACCGTGCCTATTCTCTCAATCAGCCATGCTCCAACAATGTAGCAGAATATAATGCTCTATTGATCGGTCTCCAAGTAGCAAAACAATTGGATATTGAGTTCCTAGAAGCTTATGGAGATTCTCAACTGATTGTTAATCAAGTTAGAGGGACTTATGAAGTCAAAAATCTTGATCTCATCCCTTATCATCAAGTGGTAGTCGAATTGGTCATTTCATTCAAAGGATTCTTTATTGAATTCGTACCACGTTCTCATAATATGGAGGCTGATGCTCTTGCTAGCTAAGCTGCAGACTTGGCTGTTCTAATCCGAAGACAAAATACAATTACTTTGTTGGACCGAGATTTATTCTGTGTCAAGAATAATCTGTATATTGAATAGTTATACTACAGAGTCAAGTTCCCAACAGAGGGATTGGAGAACTCCATTCATTGACTATACAGTTCATGGGATTTTACCTGAAGATCCAAAAGAAGTTGTATCAATCAAGAGACGATCATTTCAATTTTATTATGATTCATCTTTACATATGTTATATCGTCGCTCATATGATGGACTATTGCTACGCTGTCTCTCAGAAAGTGAAGCCAAACAAACACTTCGAGAAGCTCATGATGGCATTTGTGGTGCTCATCAACCAGGTCCAAAATTACAAGATCGCATTCGAAGAATAGGATATTATTGGCCTTCTATGATAGCAGATGCTGTAGACTATGCCAGAAAGTGTAAAGTATGTCAGATTCATGCTGACTTTATTCATCAACCATCTGAATTTCTACATCCTACAGCAGCCTCTTGGCCTTTCGAAGCTTGGAGTATGGATGTCATTGGTCCTATTAACCCTCCTTCTGTTAAAGGACATCGGTTTATATTAGCTATAACCGATTACTTTTCTAAGTGGGCAGAAGCAGTTCCCCTTGCCGAAGTAAAAATATCTAATATGATCAGCTTCATCAAACATCATGTTATTTATCGTTTCGGGATTCCTCGACGAATAATTCATGACAATGGTCCACAATTTGTCAGTCAGGCATTTTATCGGTTTTGTGATAAGAATCGAATTCAAAATTTGGCTTCTACGGCTTATAATCCAGCTGCTAATGGTTTAGCCGAAGCTTTCAATAAGACGATCATTAAACTTCTCAAAAAGTTTGTCTCTTCTAATAAATATGATTGAAATGAGAAACTTGGAGAATGTTTTATGGGCTTATCGAACAACAGTCCGGACTCCTACTGGTTTTACACAATTTTTATTGGTTTATGGATGTGAGGCTGTTCTTCCCTTGGAAATCCAGATTCCATCTCTACGAATAGCTATTGCTAATGAGCTAACTATAGAGAACAATGATCTCTTACGACTCCAAGAACTTGAAGGATTGGACGAGAAGCGTCTTCAAGCACAACAGCACATTGAGCTATATCAAGCCCGTATATCTCGAACTTTCAATCGTAAAGTTAAAGAGAGGGTATTCAAGATTGGCGAGTTGGTATTAGCCGTTCGAAGACCGATGATTATGACTCACAAAAGCAAGGGAAAATTCCAAGCAAAATGGGAGGGCACTTATGTAATTGAGACCGTGTTTTCTAATGGCGCCTATCAGTTATCAAAGCCTAATGGAGATCTACTCATGATGCCGATCAATGGCAAATTTCTTAAGAAGTACTATGTATAAAAAAAGAGAGACAGAATAAAAATAAAATTCCTTTTATTATTATTTTTGTTCTGAATAAAGGATTAAGGACAAGGACCACTGCCTTCCTTATTGAATACATAGTCAGCCAATGCTTCGAAGGCATCGTTGCCTGAGTTCATAAAAAATCTGCAGGCAGCCATCCTCAGCGCCTCTTCTCCAGGAGTTTTCCCTGACTCTACTAAGAAAGCAAGGATGTCTTGTGGTGGCTTGGGCGTAGAAGAGTTTTCGCCTACTTTGGTTGGACCTGTCACAATTGGCTCAATGGGGCACGTCTCAATGATGTCCTCAACTTTCCTGGAGACCTCATTCTTTTGCTGCATATCCTTGGAAGACATTTCCAATAGAGGAGTGGAAATAAGAATGAAAAGTTACAAAGATTTCTCACCTATTTAATAGGAGAGATCTACTAATGAACCGGTCTTTGAAATTGAAAATAACCTTTCATTCCCGAAAAGGCATGTCCGCTCATTATATCAGATTCATTCATTTACTTACGGAATTGAATTGTTCTTTCTTTTCCCGAAAGACATGTTGGTTCATTCATTCTTTTATCGATATTGACGTATACTCTCATGACATCTTTCTTCTTAATCCCCAGCTACCAAGGTTTGGTTGAGCTGATTACTCGTCTCTTCGGAGAGAAATTTTGATCTTCTATCTTACCAGTTGGTATAGAAAGTTGGATTTATTATTTATCACGTTCTTATAACCTCTGAATAAATATTAAATTTGCTTGCTTTTCCTATCTATCATGTCCATTTGACCTCTGCATAGATATTAATCTAGTTTTCTGTTGAGTTGATACGATTTATCATGTCCATATTACCTCTGATAATATTATATGCTTTAAAACAGAAGACGAGATCTATTATGTTTATATTACCTCTGGATAGATACAAATCATTGAGTATAGAAGACTTGTCATTTCCATTCTCATATCATCATAAAAGTCTATTACATTTCTTAGACTTTCTTACAAATCATAATGGAAATCTATTACATTCTTGGATTTTCATTCTATACAACAATGATGACCTAATTGAGATCTATTTCTTCTTTGGATCTTTTTCATCAGATTCGTTGTTGGTGGCAATTCCTTGCTGTCGGAGCCTCTTCCTTGTTAATCTCTTTCTTTGGAGCCATGACAGTATGAGGATGAATAGCAAGAATGAAGAATTTCTTCGTATTTATACAATCAAATCAACTCTTCATATTCCTTATGGGAAACTGCTCATTATTAATGTAAACTCGGGGAGATGAAGAAGCATTCGAAAGTTTCGAGAAGAAAATTCATTATGACGGTTAAGTATTGACCGACATCATTTTTTGAATTTTACGCTGACTGGTCAAATCCTAACTTTTACGCTTCTGTTCAAAGTGTTTCAAATTTTGAAGATATTTAAAAACTTTGAAGGGGGTCTTGTAGAAGCGTAAAAAGTGCTTCATAGAATGAGTTAAAGAGATGAAGCATTCCACCCAAATAGATCCACTTTACGCCTAAGACAGGCTAATCACTTTACACCTAAGACAGGCTAATCATTTTACGCCCGGGTCAAAGCTAATGGTTTTACGCCAAAGGCAGGCTAGCCACTTTTACGCTGGACAAAGCTGTCAAGTCTTGCATTTAATACAAAGTCTGACATGAAGATTTAATGATGGCATATACCACAGAATTCGAAGGGATTTGTTTTACACAGAGACCAATGTCGTCGTTTAGTATGTGGACTGAGCTATTTTACGCTCACAGTATGGCTTCTTTTACGCACGGAGACTATACGAGTTTTTACGCTCAAAAGTTGACGTGTGCATAAAGTTAATTTGGGCTATTTTACGCTCAAGGTTATTTAACAACCACTTTACGCGGGAAGTCCATGTCAGGGCTATTTTACGCCTAGTCTACTGCTTTATGCTCAGAGTATATTGGGGTTATTTTTACGCCCTATTCTTCTTCACCAATTTGGAACGTGGTTTGCCTACATGGCTTTCATACCACACATCTCGAAGAACGTGTGTACGTGCATCCTATTCTTACTGAAATGATGGGACATGTGTCAACGTATGCAGAAGATGACTTTGGTCATGGGTGGCAGTTTTTAGCGTAAAACGGAACTTTTGCTGAGTTTTTACACACAAGAGTCCAAGTCTATAAATAGACTTATTTTTCTCACATAACAGACAGGGACAGGAGGAGAGAAAACAGAAAGATTAGAACTCAGAGATTTTGATTCTCTAGAGCATTCTTCTTCAACCTTTTTTTCAGAACAGAGTGAAGCAAAGCAGGAAAGTATTCGGCCTCGCCATCAGTGCCCAAGTGCGTCGATACCTTTCTGGTGACTTAGTTCTTTCGGTTGTTCATCTTCAAGCAGTGATCTTCATCATCATCGTATGGTCCAAGGAACAAAGTGATCATTTATAGATCGGACTTCCATAGCAATACTTTCCTATAATCAAATTTGTACTTCTTGTACTTTTTCTCGTTTTATTTTCAAAAGCCAATTTTCCTGGCATTTTGTTAAGTGAAACAGACGTCTCCGACACAAGCTAGCGACGTTCAGATATGTACATAGCGAAGAAATTAGCAACGAGATCTGACTATTTTTGTTGACATGTCGAATTTGCCACATCAGCATAGTAGCAACATCTAGCGACGTTCTGCGATGTTTGATTTTTAGGTTAGCGACGTTCTGATACACCTTAGCGACATATCATGGCGTCGCTAAGCGTCGCTAAATTCTAAAAAAAATTTAAAAAAAATGATTCTGTTTGCTTTTTCCATCAATGACATTTATATTATATATTATTGTACCTACATTTTAAATGATAGTTTGCAAATAATAGACCCGGAGCAACCCTCCGTAGAATTCTCTGGGTTTGCCGACCCCTTCGGTGGAACACTCAACACCGGTAAACCAATGTAGAGACAAATGATAAAAATGGACTACCAATAATCAAATAAATATAATCCAACGATCAAAAAGACATAAAATAGTTGGGTGGATACAAATCCACCACCAAACGACTATAAAAAGAGTTTGTCTGATAATGTTTCAACAATGACTCAATATAACACAAACTCTCACTAAATGTATAAAATAAATACATCAAGACCTAACAACGGGTCAGCAATACAACAAATGAAAATAAGTCCAATAAAGTACTATGCCTGGTCAGGAGGAGGAGGAGGAGGCAGTCCCCGTATCTGGGACAACATGAACCTAAACTGCGTCGGGGTCAGTTTCACCGGTAACGACTCATCAGTAGAAGGAGGAGGAGACAGTGGAACCGATACAGACGATGTGGACGCCAACGCACGACCAGAAAGTATTTGCTTTATGGCTAGCAGTCTAGAGTTGGTGGAATCCATAACAGCCGCTAGCCTCGAAAGCTGATCGTCCATGTCCACCTGCGACCCCTGCACCGCCTAAACGATAAGATCTGTCCTCTCCTGCACTGTCTGAATGGCACGATCCATCCTCTCTCCCGTCTTCCTAATGGTGCGCTCGAACATATCAAATCGTGCGGTGAGTGCCGCATCGTCCGTCTACGGCTGAGGCTGGGGCTGCTCCGCAATCCTCCGCAACAGCTCGTCACGCAACTCAGTAAGCTGGCGACAGAGTTCCTCCACTCGGACCGACTCCTGTGAGGGCTGTGGGGAATGCACACTGGCAAAGGGGGCGCTGGATGACTGCATTGCCACAAAGGCGTTGTAGGATCCCGTATCGTAGTACATTCCCCTATGAAGACCACCAACGGTGGTCATCCAGAGCTCGTCCAACACCCGAGCCAGAGGAGAATGCGAGAAAGTACAAGCCCCACCCTTTGCATGTGCACTCTTATACTATAGCCTAAGATACTCATTCTAGAAAAGTACGCATCTCAATAAGCATAATATTTACTACCAACCCAGTTGTTCCCTATATATTACATATTTCTTAAGTTATACTAAAGTTATTGACACGTAAAGTAATATTTACATAGCTCTGCGTGGCCCAATCATCGATGAGATTTTCGTCCTTCCGATGGGTGTAATGCCCCGCTCCGCACAGTGCATTACGATGAGTCGTTGACTCGAAGAGTTGTATTGACCCGATAAAGTATCGATACGAATCGATGTAAAGCATAAGTACGATTTGATCAAAGTATTGACTTCGATTGATCTGGTGTGCAGGCTATGCTTTTACGCTGAATCATAAAAGGTCGGCATTTTGCCTTATTCGAGAAGGTGTCCGTAAAACCAAATCGTCGACTTGCAACGGATTGTGGTATGGGCACGGTAGGCAGAATCAGTCAAATAGTTCAATGGAACGCTAAGTCAGGAGAGTTTGCTATGCAACCAAGTTATGGAATCGAGCCGCATCAGCTCGGCGAAACGATAAGGCGTATCGGCCTAAGGTGGGCAGGTTCTTGACTCTCTCTCCCTACTCTTTTATGCTTAATAAAAATGTATCCCTTGTATTCGATTATGTCGATTGAGTTAGCCAGCATTCCTCGACGATTAAAGGTCTTAGTGTGTGTCGAACATTAAAAATAGAACATTGAACAATTGAAGCGATGTGCATCAGGTGCATGGGTCGCGGTAGGACAGTAATTGTAAGATATTGAAAGGAAATATCGAGATGTGCATCACGTGCATGACTCCGAGAATATTAAATACTAGGCTTAGAACACTGATTGTGGCATTAAGTGTGCCTTTGCGCACGGAAGCTATGAAATGACTAAGTAAGCGAAATAAGGCAAGTTATGGTGCAATGCCGCAGAACCTGTCGTAACATTGAAAGATATACTTCATGAATCGAAGTATACAGTTATGGTACAATTGCTACGGAACTGCCATTATACAATTAACTTATGAATGGAACGCGCTGAGTATAAGAACGAGAAGTCTAAGTCGTTGAGCGTCGTGCATCAATACAGATGTGTTGGGGCATAATGCCGAGAGAACTTGAGATAGAGATGACGAAATATGTTTATGGAACGTGGGATTGGTTGGAATGATATGACTTGTTTGCTAGCGCGTATTGCATGGTCAATGGACACGGATGGCCCGTGCACGGGTGCGGCTTCCCTCGAACGGTTACGACCGGGGCACCGGGACCGTTCGGCCTAGGAGAAAATTATGTTTGGTATTTATGGTGCACATCATTAGGATGGGTTGCGACCGACCAGTATTGTAATAAGCTATGATATCAGTAAGTTTGGGATCCTTCGATACGGGGCTAGCAACCCGTACGGGACCGATTATAGGCATACACATAAAGATGCCAAGTCCATTACGATGTGAAACACCGTGACCTTCATGTAGATAGGGCCAATGGTCTAAGATTAGAATTGGGTACAGGCATAGGGCCTGCCACCCTTATGCATATGTCTAAGTTTGGTTGGTTGGTTGCGTGAAATGTATGGTTGGTTATATAGATTTCTAACGATTGCAGGCTAAGCAAAAGGAGACGTAAACATGCACGATCACTATGCTTATGTTCATATTATGTCCAATTGTATCTACTGGAGGGACACGGTATTGAACACATTTATATTCAGTTGCTATGCTTGAATATTGCCATAAAACTGATCCTAAGGATAAATAGAAAGATCACCAAATAAAGTTGCATATTTCACTAAATGTACTTAGTGTTGGTTTGGGTGCGATGTGTCTTGATCACTGCAGCGAGGACGAAAGTACTAATCCCCCACTAGTTTGCTTACAGGTTCAGGATATGTTCGAATTGGGGTGGGGCTTGGCTTGGATGCGTCGAGGCTTGGAGTCCTTGGCGTCACGATGCGAGCTACTGCATTGGCATTCGGACTTGCAACATGGAGATGTTCAGTCGAAGACTACTTGTTGGCTATAAAGAGGCATAATATATAGAACAATGAAATCCTTTGTGAGCTAGAGAGATCATGAGCGTTGTAGCCAGTTGGCAGATTCAGTTGGGCTATTCAAGCCTTTATAACCTCAGTTCATTTAGCAATAAAAGAGATTCTTATTGTATGTTATGTTTTCTTCCGCTACTTATGTTATCAATTTGAGATAAACTTATGCGAACCTGTTATCTTGCCTTGTACGAGCACATATCCAGGCTCGTACGGCATCATGTCCCAGCGAGAACGATAATTCGGATAAAATCTAGAGAGGATGCACGATTTTTCGGGTCAGAGTGTGACAATGGGTAGCCAGGAAGACGGTCACCATAGAACTCTAATAGCCTCAAAAGGCTTACATATATAAATTTACTTGTCAGAGAAGGGCTGGCATGGACACTTGGCTTCGGGCTAACACGGACACTTACCTATGTATCTAAGATACCTAGTTAGCACTTACCTACATATCACCTTAACTCTAGGTATTTGTGTATCATGTGAATATCATGTACCATAATACAGTAGTGAGCACTTTGATACTCTTGTATCTTGATACTAGGATATAGTTTCAAATACCCATGACACTAACTATACACACTACCTATACACACGTTCATCTTATATACTACTACGATACTCACTCTATACACTCTAGTTACTACGATATATACTTAGGTATTGTCACGTGTTCCATGTGAGCCATTATCTCAAAATAAAATTTACTTATGCAAGCCTTTTGAGGCAATCTGTGTTATACTAGATTTTCGAAAAAATCTACGACTCTGATAGCCCCAAAAGGCATGCTTAAGTAAATTTCATTTCCAGAAAAGGGCTCACATGGACACTTGATTTCAGGCTAACACGGACATTTAACATAAGAGTTAATAATATATTTATCGTTATGTGTTCCTTGTGAGCCCACAAGGAAAACTTGACTGGAGTGTCCAAGCTAGCACTTACCTAGCTAGCACTCTAGATACTTTCAATTAAACCCCAAACTTACCTTGATAATTACCCAATTCCTAAAATATCTTATATACTTCTAGGACACACACTCTATACTTCTAGGATGCTCAATCTATATCTTATATACTTCCCCCAATAATTTACTAGGATACTCATGCTATATCTTGTAGTGTATTTAATTGGTTGGGTGTCACATTTTCTAAAGTCACTGAGTAGGAAGCACGGACACAACACTTGACAATATAGTACAAACAATTATATTAGCCATAAATTGGAGAATTCAAACTAATAACAACTAGAAATTCATTGATTACGATACACAATTTTTTTTTCCAAACAGATTACTGTAAGCCTATAATCTTGTCCATTTAACTGCCTACGCATCATATAAGTAGTATAATTGCATGATTGAAACAATAGTTTCTACATTTCCTTTCTCCTTTATTACTAAAATAATATAATTAGAATGAGAGACTTGTACATATAATATGGGAATAAAAACAGTGTGTGTATGTCCGTGTCTGTGCGTCAGTGTGCGTATGTCCGTTCCCGTATCCGTGTCATGACACATGTTAGTGTCTGTGTCTCAGTGTGTATGTCCATATCTGCGTATTAGTGTGTGTATGTCCGTGTCTGTGTCGTGTCAGAATGAGGGAGATACGATTAGGGTTAGGCGTTACCTGAGCGAGGGGGTTGTCGGGACAGAGGGGCACCGGGGTAGGGGGTTGAGAGGGGTCAAGCGGGGTCGGGGGGGTCGTTGGGATAGAGGGGCGTCGGTGTAGGGGGGTGAGGGGGGTCGCTGGAGTCGAAAAAGGTCGAGGGGAGCCGAGGAAAGAGACGAGAGGGGGGTCGCCGGAGTGGAGAGGGGCGCCAGGGGTAGGGGTCGTCGGGGGGAGGGGTTCACTAGAGAGGAGAGGGGGTTGCCGCAGAGGAGAGGAAATTTTTGGGGAGAGTGCGCGGGAGTAAAAATTTAGAAAAAAAAATAAAAGTCGATTGGTCACTGCAAACCCTGTATGAAACAAATTAGCGACATGTATGTCTTGCGTCGCTAAACGTTGTCATATATTAATAAACTGGCGACATTCAACTCCATGAGTCGCTAAACATCACAGTATAAAAAGTAGCGACTTTTTTCGACGAATCTGCGACGTTAACACGACGTTTGCTTTCCTAATAGTAAATTTGTCGCTAAATGACGCTGAAGATCGCTGATAGTGACGTTTAGCAACATTTTCTTCTGTCGTCGCTAAATGTAACAAAAATAGCGACATTTTACTACGGCGTCGCTAAATCCGTCGCTAATATGACTTATTTTAGTAGTATGATATTTTAATACAGTGATTTAGAGGAGAACTCTCCATTTCTGGTACAGGTCCATATAAGTTTTTCTGGGCCATCTACATCTCGCAGATCAATAGAAATAATTGTCTTGGCCTCCACTGTAGAGAAAAAAGAATTAATAAGATCAATTTTCCATCTTCTAGCTTGAACATCCATAAGACCACGAACAAGTGTAGGTCCGGAACATGGAAGTTAT
The DNA here is from genome assembly GCA_029216955.1 of Iris pallida. Lineage (NCBI taxonomy): Eukaryota > Viridiplantae > Streptophyta > Magnoliopsida > Asparagales > Iridaceae > Iris > Iris pallida. The sequence goes on from JANAVB010005598.1 coordinate 2,335,196, forward strand.
GCACTAGTAATTCTGAATCCAGGTAAAGCAGGATCCACGGTTCTTCCATTATGCTCATACAACCCCCTTGGACCTTCCAACAAATGTTAATAGTTAGTTTACTGCAGATGTCTAACATACTAGACCAGATAGTAGAAGCTCTTCTAATTTTTTTCACATTCCAGAAAGAGGATATCTGTAGGTAATTGCCACAAAGGAGTCTAACCCATAATTGGTGTGGATTCTCAATGAATCTCCAAACAAGTTTACCAACCAATGATTCATTGATCCATTCAGGTTTTTTGAAACCCAATGCTCATTCTCGTTTCGGTTGAGTGAATTTGTCTCATGCTAAGAAGTGCATTCGCCTATCTTCATTACCATGTCCCCACAAAAAGTTCCTATGAAGCTTGGACAATTCTGAACTGATTACTTTAGGCACCTTGTAAGTAGACATATTGTAAATAGGAATTGACCCAAGTGTCGAGGAAATGAGTACCGAACGGCCTGCATGAGATAACAACTTTGTCTTCCAACCATTTAGTCGATTAGAACATTTGTCAAGAAGAAATTGATAGGTTGATATAAGTTTTTTGGACTTTAGAAGAAATAACCCAGATACTTTTCATCATTTTTCATAGTGGGAAGATGTAGCATATTGGCAAGGGATTGTTGAACAGATATTTCAACATATCGACTGAAATGAATGCGCGATTTTTCAAAGTTAATATTTTGCCCAAACCAGGAGGAGAATGTATTTAAGATGACATGAGTAGAACGTAATGAAGACTTGGATGCATGTCCAAAGATGAAAATATCAGCCACAAATAATATATGAAAAATAGTCGGAGAATATCTATTGATTTGTACTCCTCGAAGAAGATCATCCCTTTCATAACAATATATAGAAGAGTCGGGGAGGACTTCCAGCATAGGATGAAAATGAAAGGAGAAAGAGGGTACATCCTTGACGAATACCTCTACCAGGCTTGAAAAATCCTTCTGGGTTTCCATTAATAAGAATAGAGAATGAGGAAGATGTAATGCATTTCATGATTAGGCCATTGGAATGACCTTGAATGCCAAATCCATGCAATGCAGATTTGATAAAAGACCAGGACAATCTATCGTAGGCTTGGGACATGTCAACTTTTAAGGCGAAAGTCTTATTATTTTTGGAACCAATTTTCATATAGTGAAAAATCTCTTGGGCCACAATGATATTGTCAGAGATTTGTCTTCCAGGAATGAAAGGATTTTGTGAAGGAGATATGAGTTTATCCATATAGGGTCTAAGCCTGGTAGTTAGAATTTTTTAGACAGATTTCTATGTCACATTGCACAGAGAAATAGGTCGAAAGTCTGATGAGGTGGCAGGACAATCTTTTTTTAGGGCTATATGAGTAAGAATGTGAGGCATGCAAGTAGTGACAAAGAAGTTTTGGATAGTAGAAGATAGATCAGTACCTACAGTATTCCAACATCGTCGGTAGACGATAGCTGGAAAACCGTCCGCACCTGGCACCTTTAGAGGAGCAATGCTATCAATGGTTTGTTTGATCCTCCTGTGTAGGCACACTCCCAAGAGCAGTGTTTTCTTCCAGAAAGATGGGATTGTTAGAGATGACGACGCTATAGTATCCTCCTCATGAAATAGGCTTGTGAAGTGCTCAAGAGTAGATTTTGAAATTTGTTGATGATTTGTAGTCCAGCTGCCATCTCCAAGTTTAGTGCCGGTATCCTATTATTTCTCTTGCGATTTGTAGCTTTAACATGGAAGTATTTGGTACTTTTATCGCCATCTTTGATCCATTGACATCTTGATCGCTGTTTCCAATAAGATTTTTCGAGGGATAGTAAATCATTCAATTCCTGTTCCGGTCTTCTCTCTTCTTTGAGTGTATAAGGCACATGGGTAGAAGACTGAACAGATAAGAGCATCTACAGTAGGACTAATTTCAAGTGCTATATTTGGTCTTTAGCCAAAATTTGTAGCACTTGATGGCTCCAATGGACTGTTGTCCACACTTGAAAAATGGTAGAAAGCTAAGAGACTCTCCAAATTTGAAGTGTCCACTAGTTGAGCTATATTACTTGCGGGCCCACTATATTTACTTTTCTCCTTTATTCTTTTTTTGGAGTGTTGCCACTTGTCAATTATGAAAGAAAAATAAGGAGGAAAACAAATAGAGTGTTGCCACTTGTCAATTATAAAAAAAATTAGGAGGAAAACAAATAGAGTTGTTTGCAAAAACAAAAATTTATTTTATTCCAAACTTGTAAAAGAGTACAAAGTACAATGAATTCTGGGAAAGTACAACTTTAGGAATCTGATCAGGAGACGATCACTTTATCCCTTGGACTATGTGAACTTGAAGACTGTAGCCTCTAGAGAATACAGCAGCAATTTTGTAGTAATTTTACAAGAGTTCTTGATCCCTGTCCGATGATGATTGGAAACTCTATTTATAGAGTTCAGGAAATAACTATTTTAGCAGTTATTCTGATATGCACGAGGCTGGATTGCGCCATACTAGATTGCGCCAACCTCCTGTTGCGCCAACCTCCTATTGCGCCAACTTTCATTCTGTTGTCAATCGTGTACTAACTGTATTTAGACGCGTGGCATTATATGATTGAGATGCGCGTGGTCGTGTACAGGATAGTAGACACGTCTTGAGAGATTACTGGCATGTGCGCCACGTCATTCTGCTTTAGAATTTAAATTGTCTCAACTTTATCAGGTTACACGAGCTTCAGTCAACAAGTCAGACTGCGCTTGATTTAAGCTACGCCTACACACGTGGCAGCTTCTGAGTAAAAGTTATTTAGGTTGTGCCCAGGCGCAACTAAGGATTTTATTTAGATTGCGCCTGGGCGCAACTCACGAAGTGTACAGGACAGCTGTCCACCAACTTTTCCTTGAGCGGTACAATTCACGGGATTCGAAGAGATTTTCCTCGTTCACTGTTGTGTCAGTCATCAGCATGGTCGGGTAATGATGACCATTAAATGTCAGATGCCACGTAGATTTGGCGCAAAACGATTGGGCGCAATCTGATCGGTGGTGCAGTTTGTTCTCCAAGCTTCATATCAGTGGCGCAACTTGATTTTTGGGGCGCAACTTGATTACTGATCAGTATATTGAAGGTGCAACTTGATTTTTAGGCTCTACAAGACCCCCTTCAAAGTTTTCAAAACTTAAAAACATTGTAAAGTTTTGGAATACTTTGAATTGATAAAAGTTTTGACTAAGTCAGGTTGCGCCGGTCAATGCTCGGTCATCATGATTAAATACCTTTTCTTGAAAATATTCAATCTTCTCTTCATCTTCCAGAGTTTTATTGATTTTTTTCAGTTTCCCATGAGGAATACGAAGAGTCAATTTTTTGATATATATGTAGTTGATCTTCGTACTTTGGTCTTCACTTCTGTTCTTCAATGGCTCCCAAGAAAAAAGAGATGGAGACCAATGCTGACACCACAACCAAGTCTCCTGAAGCGAGACAGGATGTTGCGCCTTCAACTTTTTATTGGAGGCTGACCCACCTTTGAAGGCAGTGAACTTTCTGAACTGTTTCGGTTTAACTCCGTCAGTCTTCAATCGCTCGAGTGGCGGATCATCCTCTGAGGAGCACGTCAATTCAGAGGGATTTCTCAACCTGATGCGTCGCTCGGGGATCTACACTATGCAAGAATTGGACGTCGCCCTTCGTCAGACTGATGAAGGCAAGGATAAGAAATAATGTTCTGGACAGAACAACTTTTCTTTAATTTTATGTCCTTGACTGTAGGGGTCCACCCGTCTTTATGCAATGGAACCTAGAATTTCTGATTTTGCGTGGCTGTAATTTTGAATGGTGCTCATGGACATATTCTTTTAACTAATTCTTCGTTTTACTGTTTCTTCTGAAGAACACATGGCAGTTGTTACACACTTTTTAGATGCCCATTTTTAGTTCTTTCCCAAAATAGGATCCTAGAATGACGCACCGATCTCATCTTTATCCTCTTTAAAAAGGACATTCAGAAATGAACAAACCATTCATACTCTCTCAAAACTAATGTCTTCCCATTGGGTTTCACTTGCGCCACTTCATCCTGATGTTATTTGCTTGCATTCTGTGTCTTCAAAAATTGGTAAGTCTTGACGAAGAATCAATAGTATGAGTATTTTTCTTTCACATCACTTCTGGAGACAAGTATTGATCTGCATGTTGTAGATACTATTAATATGCGCTAACTATTTCTGAGAATAGGCGCACACTGTGGCCCAGTGTTTAGCTCTGATCAGAGGCGTGTATTGCTGTCATACGCTTGTTTGATCAATGTTCAGTCCTGATATGCGCCTGCTTGTAGGAGCAATGCTGATGTGTGCCTGTTTGTAGGCACATACTGATGTGCGCCTGTTTGTAGGAGCATACTGATGTACGCCTATTTGTAGGCACATACTACTAATAGATTTCTGCTAACTTCTCCTATTTTATTGACATTTGCAGGGACTTGGTTAGCGAGCTTCTTCAGAACTGGTATTGGTGATTTGGATGTTGCAGAGAACATTCTTCTGACACCCACATCAGACAGCTCATATGGTTCTGACACTCAAATCAGACAGCTCAGGACTCTTCATGTTAAGAAGGGTCTTCCTCAGATGGTAGGAAGAGCATGTATACATGAGAGTCGGATAGTGGAGAGACAGAATTAGGAATCGTATCACAAGGGTAATCTCGTTCCTAGTTTCCCTGGCGGGCTATCTTCTCTCCACCAGTTGTATTGACAGCAGCTCATCTTTGGGCTGCTGCACTCTGTGGTTCTCCTCTAGTCTTTCTCAGAGAGAAGACCAGAGTTAATTCTATTGTCGAGCTCGTTGCTTCAAGTCGAGACGACAAGGAATTGCTACCAATAAATAAGAAGATCCAAAGATGTAATAGACCTTCATTATCGATGAGAAGATCCAAAGATGTAATAGACCTTCATTTTGAATGAAAATCCGAAATGTAATAGATTTCCATTAAGATGTATCTATGTTTTTAAAGAAGGAATAAAGAATGATTTTCTCTTCTTTACGATTTGATTTTGATGTGATGATAAGAAACATAGAATCAAGGAAAAATGTGGATGACAAGTTGCTGATGTAATACAGAATTTCAAAAGTATAGAGAATGTGAACTTTCATGAGGAAAAGTGAACGGTCACTTCAATTTTCGAGATAAGGACACTGAAAATGAAGGAACAGTCACATTGGATAATGAACGAATAGTTGTAAATGAACGAACAGTTGTAAATGAACAAACAGTTGGGCTTCTTTCAAAAAGTCGCATCAGTTCTCGAGATTGACTATCTGGTTGTTTTTCTATAAATAGAACAAAACTTTCGTAGATATCGTCACTTTTTTTCTTTTCTGTACAAAATGTCCTCCAAAGATTTGCTCATCCCGGAGCTTGAAGGAAAAACTGAGACACCACCTGCTGAGCCTTCAGTACCTTCTCAGAAAGAAAGGGGTAAAAGCTCAACTGTTCCTGCACCAGGAGAGGACTTGATTTCCAAGCTAGTAGAGCCTGGGAAGACTGCCGAAGAAGAGGCATTGAGATGGCTGCCTGCAAGTTCTTTGTGAGTTCAAACAATGAGATGTTTGAACAGTTGGCGAACTATGTATTTAATCATGAAGGGTCAGGGCCTCCTCCCCGTCCTTAATATTATGTAATTCCATTCTGCTTTTGAAATAAAAAATAAAGTTTTATTTACATCATGTCTCTGAAAATAAAGTACATTTTGTCTTTATACATAATATTTCTTAAGAAATTTGCCATTGATGGGCATCACAGCAACTCTGCCATCCATATCTGTTAATTGATAGGCTCCATTAGAAAAGACTTTATTTATCACATATGGTCCTTTCCATTTTGCCTCGAATTTGCCTTTGCTCATATGTGTCATAGTCATAGGACGTCTGACTGTAAGAACCAACTCGCCTTTTTGAAATGTTATCTGTCGTAAGCTCATTAGCAATGGCGATTCTCAATTATGGAATTTGAATTTCCAAAGGTAGAACAGCTTCACATCCATATAACAGAGAAAAAGGTGTGCAACCTGTGGGGTTACGGACAGTAGTGCGATATGCCCATAGACATTCTCCAAGTTTATCACTCCAACTGCGTTTGTTAATAGAGATAAACTTTTTAAGGAGTTTGATAATGGTCTTGTTGAATGCTTCAGCCAACCCGTTAGCCGCAGGATTATAGGCTGTAGAGGCGATATTATTAATTATGTTATCATCACAGAACCTATTAAATTTTTGGCTGATGAATTGCGGCCCATTATCATGAATGATTCGGCAAGGGACACCAAATCTATATATCACATAATGTTTGATAAAATTGATAACACTACTCGTCTTTACTTCAGCCAAAGGTATAGCTTCTGCCCACTTGGAAAAATAATCGGTTATGGCTAAGATGAACCGATGTCCTTTAGATGAAGGAGGATTGATAGGTCCAATTATATCCATGCTCCAAGCTTCAAAATACCATGAGGCTGCAGTTGGATAAAGAAATTCTGATGGTTGATGAATGAAATCTGCATAAATTTGACATGCACGACATTTCCTTGAATAATCAATAGCATCTGATACCATAGAGGGCCAGTAGTAACCCATACGTCGGATACGATCCTGTAGTTTAGGACCAGGTTGATGTGGTCCACAAACGCCATCATGAGCTTCACGTAATATCTGCTTTGCTTCATCACCAGCGAGACACCTCAAGAGTAATCCATCAAAAGTTCTTCGATAGAGAGTTTTAGTAGTATGATTATAATATAATCGAAGTGATCGATGACGGATAATTGTAGCTTCCTTAGGATCTTCTGGCAATATGTCATGTACTGCGAAATCAATGAAAGGTACTCTCCAATCCTCGCTAAGGACATTGACTTCAGTTAGGTTGCTGAATTCAATGTTGTGATTATTTTCAACACAGAATAGTTCTCTATTAGAAATAACAACCATTTGCTGTCTTTTGATTGGCACGGCCAACACCGCAGCTAGGTTAGCTAAGGCATCAACTTCTTTATTGCATGCGCGACGTACATGTTCGATAAAAAACCCTTTGAACGAAGAAGCTATTTGGGTTGCTGCTTTATGGTATGGTACCAAATCTTGATGTTGGACTTCAAATATGCCTCTAACCTGATTAACAATCAGCTTAGACTCACCATATATATACTTCGAGATATTCAATATTCAATTGTTTGGCTAATTGAAGTCCAATAAGCAAAGCATTGTATTCTGCCACATTGTTGGAGCATGATTCGTCTAAAGAATAGGCCCTTTGAATAGTTAATCCATCGGGTGAAATAAGAACAATTCCTACTCCCGCAAATTCTAGAAGCTCCATCAAAGAACAACCTCCAAGTAGGAAATTCTGCTGAGATCATATTTGATTCCAATGTTTCGTCCGGAATCTCATCAAAGAGTTTAGATGCCTCAGGGACGGGATGAGCTGCTAAGAAGTCAGCAAGTGCTTGGCCTTTCATAGACTTTTGAGGAACATAAACCATATCATATTACGCTAATAATATGGCTCATGTGGCAAGCCTAGAATTGAGTGTGCTTGGCTTCTTCATTAAGACTCGAAGAGGATTGACCCGGGATATGACATGAATAGTTTGGCCTATGATGTAATATCTTGTCTTCTGAACAACAAACATTAAGGCTAAACATTCCTTCTCCACTGGACTATAACGATGTTCAGCTCCAATCATCGTTCGGCTGAGATAGTAGATGGCTTATTTATGACCTTCCTTGTTCTTCTGAGCTAGCAAAGCTCCCAATGAATGATCCATTGCTCGAACATACATTAAAAAGGGTATTCCTGAGATCGGTGGTACAAGAACCGGTGGATTCATTAAATACCGCTTTATGTCATCAAATGCTCGTTGACATTCTTTCGCTCAAACGAAAGATACACCTTTCTTCATTAATTGAGTAAATGGTCTGCAACGTCCAGATAAATTCGAAATAAACCGTATGATGTACGCAAGTCGACCTTGGAATCCTCGTGGCTCTTTTAGGTTGCGTGGAGGACACATCTCTTGAATGGCTTTGATCTTCTCGGGATCAACGTGTATACCCTTAGAGGTAATGACGAAGCCGAAAAACTTACCACTAGAGACACCCAAGAAAGTCTTGGTGGGGTTCATTTTGAGTTGATGCTGGCGTATTAGATTGAAGATAGTTCTTAAATCTTGAATGTGATCTTCTTTGAGACGACTTTTGACAGCAATATCGTCAACATAGCATTCGACAGTCTTTCGTAAATGATCTCGAAAGATAGTGCTCATAGCCCGCTGGTAAGTTGTACCTGCTTTCTTAAGATCAAACGGCATGACCGTATAACAGTACACACCCCGAGGAGTACGAAACAAAGTATGTTTTTCATCTTCAGGATCCATCCGGATTTGATTATATCCAGAAAACCCATCCATGAAAGAAATTCGTTCGAATCCACATGTATTATCGATCATAACATCAGTAATTGGGAAAGGAAATTCGTCTTTGGGGCAAGCATCATTGAGATCCCGAAAGTCTATGCAAACTCGAACCTTTTTGGTCTTCTTCAGGACAGAGACGACATTGACCGTCCAGTCAGGATGTTGTTCTTCTCTGATAAAGCCACAAGCTATAAACCTTTTGACTTTATCATCAATTGCATCCATCATTTCAGGCTTGAATCGCCGTTGTTATTGTTTGACCGGTTTGACATTCGACAAGATGTTAAGCTTGTGAGTTACAATTTGAGGATCTAATCCCGGCATATCTTCGTAACTCCAGGCGAAGACATTAATGTATTCACGAATAAGGTGAATTAATTTTTATTTATCATCTTCTGAGAGATTCTTGATGATGAAGATAGGTCGTGATACACCTTTCTCTCTAATATCGATTTGGACCAGTTGATCTTCAGTAGGTGGTTCTCGTTGTTCAAAACGAAGTTTCCACTGATTGTCCATCCTTTGTACCCAAGGGTCCATTTCAGTAGCTTTTTCAATGTCACTTTTATCATCTTCTGAGAATTCAGCGGATACCATATTAGAAGATAATATCGCCTTATGAACATGATCGATGATCCGAGTCCCATGAGATAGAATCAGAAGAGTTTGAACGTTCTTCTTCATCAGATTCAGAAGGTTCCGGAGTTGGTAGTGGTGACATATAACCTAGTCCTTGTTTTATTTTACTGTGGTATTGTTGTGATTTTCTTTTTGGAACATCAATACGAAGAGGGGTTCGCCTTCCTTTACCATTGTTAAGACTTGTTCTGAAATTATAGCCCATTTTACGGATGATGGCCTTAGATTGTGGACTATAGCATCGTAATTATAGCCTTCATGTATCATCTCTATTATCATTATAGAGCATGATTTTTGGTTCTTCTCTTTTGTTGAAGAATATAGGATTTTCATCTTTCTTTCAAGACGGTACTAAGAAGTACGACTCTTGTATTGAATCCAATGATACCACATTTTGTCGAGATGATACGACTTCTATTGTAAGTGGCTTAAAGCTATCTAGCATATCCAGATAACACTGAGTATAGTAAAAGACATCAGTATACTGCAAAGGAGATGCTTTATTGATTTTTACACCATTATTTACAATAGGGACTTTAGCCTTAGCAGGCTTAGTCAAATTGATGACAAGAGGGGGAGAAGAAGAATGAGAAGGAAGTGGGAGCTCCTTGCGACGAAGATCAATTACAAGCGGCTCAGAAGAGGTGAGCTCCCTTTGTTTCTGACTATCACTTTTAGGTCGCTTCTCATGGGAAGGTAGATAGATAGTCAATGGTTGGGAAGACTGAGGACAGGAGGTACGTCCTTTGACTGGAATCACCAGAGTATCATTAGGTATACTCTTTTGTTCTTTATCTATGTCCATTGCTAGTACCACCTTCATGAATTCCTCTTTGTACATACGAGAATCGTTGCAATATGCTTCAACTCCTTTGAAAGGATTCAGATCTGTAACCTCTTTTTGGACTTATCTATTACCATCCACATATTTGAAACATTGGTGGAGCGTAGAGGGTACAATATTATGTTCATGGAGGAATGGCCTTTCCAACAAAGCATTGTATGAGCCATGATTGTCAATAACATAGAAAGTTACCTTTGTACGAAGATTGCCAATTTGAAGTTTTAGGCGTATCTTCCCCAAAGGTTCACTTATTCCTTGATTGAATCCTAGGATGGTAGTGATAGTTGTAGAAAGATTATGTACTGGGATTTTTAAAGCATCCAGTAAGGACTTCGACATGATGCTAAGTGCTGACCCGTGATCAATCAGAATACGGTCGACTTTCATGGTGTCCACATATTTCGTGAAATAGAGAGGACGATCATGACGGTTGTCTTCTAACAACATGTCACCTTGTGTAAAAGTGATATTGGGCATTAATTCAAATACACTATGACAATGTGCACAGCTGACTAGCTCCTTTACGGGCTTCTTGAGAAGAGTTAAAAAAGTGTCAGCCTGTATCAAGGTTTCACTTAACGTCTCACGAGTTTCTTTTGAGAGACGTAAAAGTTTAAAGATTGCCAATCTTGCTGGAGTATTGGCCAATTGAGCCAATATGTCAAATTATAAGGCTTTTCAAGTCCAAGAGATGATGACTTCTTCAATGCTTTATCAAAGCAAACAGGATGCTTTCCCTTGTCTGCTGATGTTGGCTTAGGAGGAGATATCTCGACCACTGGCACAGATGTAGACGGTGTATATTCAACAGGAGAACATGATGGAGGAAGAGCATCCAGGGATGGAGCAGGGTTCTCTTGATTTTCGGAATACTCCCGAAGATAGGGTTTCCCAGATCTAGTGCCCATTAGGACTTCTTCTTCTATTAATGGTTCAAAGGATGCCATATTACAGTTCTTGGATTTAGACTTGGAATGCTTCTTTTGCTTAGAAGAGGAAGGCATTTCAAATTCTGCAACCAGATCTGGATGAATCCACATAATCTCTCCTATGTCAGTTGACATCGGAACAAGACCTTCATTTTGAGGATGCGGGATATTCACAATTTCTAGAGTAGTCCTTGGAATGGGGACAGCTCCATCTTGTACGAGTTATGGTGGAAAATCACCAAACTGGAGAGAAATCACATTAGCAGTCACTGTTTTCTCGTCCTGTTGTAGAGTAATTGCTCCAGAGTTGATCAACTCCTGGATTTTGCCCTTGAGCACATAACATGCTCTGGTTGGATGCCCTATGAATCTATGATAAACACAGTATTTAGGGTGATTAGTTTTACCCACTTCTTCTGATCGCTTTGCCTTTGGAAGCTGAAGCTTATTGCTTTTGATCAAGCAATCGAAGATGCTTAAAGTATCATCTTTGTCAAAAGAATACTCTTCTTTTGGACGAGTTGACTTTTGCAGTGGTGCTGATGGGGTGGATGCCGTCTGAGTAACATTGACAGCCAAAGATTCTTTGTCTTTAAGATTGATGGCCAATGTTTCTTTATTCTTGCGGTTATTCTGGCGATTACTACCCCCAGGTGTAGAAGGTTCATCTTGGTTAGGGTGAGTCATCTGGACTCCTAACTGCTTGAACTTTTCGGCACTTACTTCTGCCGCCTTTGCATTAACAATAAAAGAAGGGGGCGAAGATGAGTTAGCCTGTGCGATGCAGGGCATCCACAAAGTCGGAGGCCTGACGATATAGGGCTACGAACTGAGCCTACGTGGGGCAGAATGAGTCGTCCGTGTAGCAAACTCAGTGCACGGTCGTCGTACGACGGATCGGGGAATCGGCACCATTCGCCCACGGGTATAAGCGACAGGCCGACCATGCAGCCCGTCGTACGGCGCTGCTGAGGACGACGAGAAGACGTCCACCATAAACGATCGCAGGCTCGATCATAAGGGCGTCGGCGATCGTCGCCAATATGCGCGTCGTGCGCATAGAACGGGCGGCTGGGCGGAATCGGTAGTCGCAGGCGACAAGGAATCAGTGACCGGCAGTCACCCTTAGTCGTCGAGGGCATCTCTTCGACGTCGTAGGCAAAGCGAGGTTTTGAGTAACTGCCGTCGAAAGACGGTGTACTGCCGAGCGGAGCGCGCGGAGTGCGCGGGATGCGTGTGCACGGCGATGATGACAAGGCCAACGGACTACGTCCGCACTCCAAAAGTTGTTCCATACGACAGGCCAAGAATCGTGTGCGTGGGACACACGATTATACTGAGCCCGCACGCGTTGGTAAAAAAACATAAAAAAAGGAAGAAAAAAAATAATGAAAGAAGGCCAATCCTGGAATTGTGTAGATCCCATCCACATACTGATAATAGGCAACAAGTTTGATTTGCAAGTGTCTATTGTTACAGCAGATAGAGTACCTAAAGGCATTTTGAGTGCCTCTCGGCAGAATCTTTTAATAAAACTCTTTGTGGATTCATTGTGCCTCTGTTTAATTTTAATGAGGGCAGACATTGTCATGTCATTGGCTCCCTCATAGAATCGTTCCAAGAACATTTGCTTGAAACCAGCAAAAGAAGTGATACAACCATCAGGTAGGCTACGATACCATTCATTTGCCGTACCAGGTAAACAACCGACGAACACTCTGGTAAGGAGAGCATCATTTGGCTGTAATTGATCAGTCATCACTTCGAAATGATTGATATACTGACTTGGAGAAGTACTACCATCAAACAGCATAATGGTTGGGAGTTTATACTTAGGAGAAAATGGAACTTTCTTCCACTCTGTAGGATATGGTTTCTTTATGCCCAATCTTTGTAGGCCATTCTTCTGCTTGAAAGCCTCAAACTGAGTGCGCAGAAGTTTCACAGCCTCATTTGTATCTCCTAATGTTTGAGAATTGATAGGCTGGTTAGAAGTGTTAGGAGGAGGAACAACATGGTAATTACCACCTCCAGCACCAGACTGACTTGGATCAGCTTGAATTGGCACAGAAGCAACCTGAGGGGATGGTACCCCCTGATTAACAGGTACAGAAGTTGCTATAAGCTCAGGATTTGTAACAGAATTTACAATCGAAGGTACTGTATGTTGAGCCACCATTATGGTGTGCATGATTGCAACCATTTCTGCCATGATTTTCAATTTGTCTTCTAATGCAACAATTCGTTGCTCTTGGCTGGTTGACGTAAAGGCGTCTTGATCTTCTGTAATGGTATATGCTGTCACTTCTCTTGCTGTTATTGATGAGATAGTTTGTTTAGAACTTTCACTATCTGCATCAAACTCCAAAAGAGAGTCATCTCCCACATGAGTGATAGGGAGATCTTCTTGATTAAAGACACCTTGGATCAAATGACGAATTCTCGATCTAGTGTATTGAAAGACACCTTCATTGGATGCATGGATCCGGTCTAAGTATTGTTGACTGGGATTACGGCATGTATTACATCTTGGACGTTTTCCACCCCCAGTGCCTTGAGAAGTAATGTTAACAGAAGCATATAATAGTTCATCTTCGTCTTCTATTATATGTTTAGGAGTTGAAGCATAGTTCAGACGATCGAAGACAGATCGTCGAGCCGATTAGCAACAACAATTGATGACAACTTCATGTAGGCAGTGGCGATTTGAAGCACGATTTGGAGGTGAGAAAAACATTCCCGTAGTCTCCCAACTTTGTGTAAGACGTTGCCGGAGGTCAGTTACAACCACAGGACGAGAAGAAGTCGGAGGAACATATTCCTTAATGATGTTAGGAACATGTCTCCTATTCTTCAGGTGTTTGGTTCCTTGAGTGTACAAGGATGTGCTCAACTCATTAGCATAGGTAGAAGGGTCTTTCTTTTCAAACTTTGACTTTTGATACAGATTGGCCTTTGGCATATGGTTCTTGCGTTTTGCCAAAGTTGATATTGGTTGACGCCTATTGAGATAAGCGCGTAAATCTGAAAATTCTGCTCCCGGTGTCTCTGTTTGTGATACCTTCAATTTTTTTTGTTTGGATCTTGAAATTTGCAAGGTAGGAAGATCTTGACCAGACCCCATAAGGGTAGGTAAGATACCTCTCTGATCAGTATTCTTTCCGGTATCAGAGGTTCGAGGACCTCTGTTTACAGGAATAGAATCTGATACATCTTCCTCTGAGTCATAGACCAGGAAAGTTTGAGGAAAGACCAAAGGGTGCTTTCCTTTGTATTGAACAGGGTTAGCTAAGAAGCGTTTCCCTTTGTTATGTTGTTTGATTGTTTTAGGCATAGATTGTGCCAGTTGAGAAAATGCCATAGGACTTTATTCTTTGTTCTGTCTAGTGTTTGCACTAGGACATGAATTCTCTAAGTTCAGAACTTGAGAAGTGGAAGAGGGTATAGCCAAAAGACTAGTCCCCTTAAGTTGCGTCGGAGTAGCAGATTGCTTGGGTTGTGCCATAGTCCTACGGACTACTGGTAGCGCCTTGGCAGCAACTTTGGTAGACTGTGCCTCAACAGTAGTTTGAATTGACTGCGCTTTGGCAGCAAGGATAGTGGTAGACTGCGCATGGGCAGCAGAGTGAGAAGATTGCGCCCTAGCAACAGAAACAGGGTGTACTGGAGCCACTGAGGCGGATTGTGCCTCGGTCATTGAGCATTCAAGTTGTGCCTGGTCAACAGCGACAGTGGGGGATTTAGGAGTCCACACAGTACTGTTTTTGGCAATAGCCACCACACGCTTGTTGCTCTTGGTGGTGATCATATTCTCGTAGGCTGTCTGGTTGACTTGAACAACCAGAGTCTTCTGCGTCTTGCCGATCGATGCAATGTCACATTGAGTTGTCAGTTTTTCGTCGGAGGAGAAAGTCGTCCCCAGCAGAGTTGCCATTTTGTTTGCAAAAACAAAAATTTGTTTTATTCCAAACTTGTAAAAGAGTACAAAGTATAATGAATTCTGGGGAATTACAACGTTAGGAATCTGATCAGGAGACGATCACTTTATCCCTTGGACTATGTGAACTTGAAGACTGTAGCCTCTAGAGAATGCAGCAGCAATTTTGTAGCAATTTAGTAAGAGTTCTTGATCCCTGTCCGATGATGATTGGAAACTCTATTTATAGAGTTCAGGAAATAATTGTTTTAATAGTTATTCTGATGTGCGCGAGGCTGGATTGTGCAATACTGGATTGTGCCAACCTCCTGTTGCGCCAACTTTCATTTAGTTGTCAATCGTGTACTAACTGTATTTAGATGCGTGGCATCATATGATTGAGATACGCGTGATCGTGTATAGGATAGTAGACACGTCTTGAGAGGTTAGTGGCATGTGCGCCACGTTATCCTGCTTTAGAATGTAAGTTGTCTCAACTTTATCAGGTTGCGCGAGCTTCAGTCAACAAGTCAAACTGCGCTTGATTTAAGCTGCGCCTACACACGTGGCAGCTTCTGAGTAAAAGTCATTTAGGTTAAGCCCAGGCGCAACTAAGGATTTTATTTAGATTGCGCCTGGGCGCAACTCACGAAGTGTACAGGACAGCTGTCCACCAACTTTTTCTTGAGCGGCACAATTCACGGGATTCGAAGAGATTTTTCTCGTTCACTGTTGTGTCAGTCATCAGTATGGTCAGGTAATGATGACCATTAAATGCCAGATGCCACGTAGATTTGGCGCAAAACGATTGAGCGCAATCTGATCGGTGGCGCAGTCTGTTCTCCAAGCTTCATATCAGTGGCGCAACTTGATTTTTGGGGCGCAACTTGATTTTTAGGCTCTACAAAAGTGTTGCCACTTGTCAATTTGGAGTGTTTATTTAGACTATACCATTGTGTACCAACATGAAGGGAATACTCCAAAATTAATTATTTGTGTATAGTTTGAAGTGATTTGGAGTATGGTTTGGAGTGTTGCCACTGTGGATGCTCTAACAAATGGATATTGATAGTCTGGATACGATTTTTTTTTTTCTCATGTTACCAAAAGTTGATCTTCTCCACTTGTGCAACTTATGAAGTGTCTGTTTTAATTTGCCTTGCATGCAAGTCTGATGGGCGGATGGCAGATGGGTTATGCCAATTCTTCATTGAATAAATGACTATGAAGCCAAAAAGGATTCGAAGCGCAGAACCTTTTTAAGTTGACGAGGCTTGTTGCAGGTGTTCAAGAGAATCGGTGCATGGTTACTATTGACCATAATGAGGTTTGATGGACTGCTTCGAGTGGACCAAGTATCGGCTGGACCAATAAATCCTAAGTCTATCAGGCCACAATGATTCACCATAGAATTGAAAGATTCTGCTGCCTGAAAATCAAAGTTCCTTCCTCCGTACTTATCATTCGCACTTGGAAATCAGTTTAATTATACTAGCGTTTTGTACGAAAAGTAATTTTTTTTTTCTAATCTTATCAAAATATAATTGAAATATTTAAATTTAAATTAAGATTTGTTATATATATATATATATATATATATATATATATATATATATATATATATATATATATTAAGATTTATAGAAATTTAATTTAAATTTGGATATATGTGAATAAAAGAGTGGGTATTAGGTTATGCGGAAGAAAATAAAAAAGAGGGAGTACTCGGTTATGCGAAAGAAAAGAATTTTTTAAAATTATAATTTTTTCGTAATTTTTTTAAATTTAAATGGTTGATAATATACATACAGTTTAGACGGCTCATTTTTGAGCCGTTTGGAAACCACATTATATAGTAAGAAGAAGAATTATAAAATTATTTTTATAATTTATGTATTTTTTTTCTAAAATTTAACACTATTTTGGCATAATCTTATGATTTTTAAGGAATATTTCATCAACTTAAATGGGAAAAGAAAATTCCACCGTCATAATCTTGTGGAGCCTAATAAAATCGACAATTTACTAGAATATTAGAAGGAATAGTATTTAGAGAGTAAAGCAGAATTAACATTGGTTTTATCATTAACTATGTGTCTTCAAACAAATTTATTTATTTATTTATTTATTTTAAACCAAAGCCCGTGTCTAAAGACACCCAGTCAGCTTTGGTCCTGGAGTCCGTGTCCCAAAGACACACAGCCGACCCCCGTGGGGTTCGATCCCACGACCTCCCCCCTACGTGCCACAGGACTTAGCCACTAGACTACAAGCCCATTGGCATCAAACAAATTTATTGAAATGATAGTAAAAAAACACTATCAGCAACAAAAAAAAAAAAAAAAAACTAAACTGCATCTTCAAACAAATTTATTGAAATGACAGTAAAAAAACACTATCAGCAAAAAAAGAGAAGAAACTAAACTGTGTCTTCAAACAAATTTATTGAAATGGCAGTAAGAAACACCATCAGCAAAAAAAAAAAAATGAAACTAAAATTGTTTGGCTTCGCCCGGGTTCGAACCGGAGACCTTCAGTGTGTTAGACTGACGTGATAACCAACTACCCCACGAAACCATGTTGGCTGCGTTCAACTGCACTTTCTTTATAAAGTCGTAAGAGCATCAATAGCAAGGTCCAGCCTTCTAAATTCTTTATTCAGAATGTAAGAGCTCATTTTCCATAATAGCAAGCGACAATTGAAAGTTCGGTAATGGTGTTATAGTTTGGATCTGAGAGTTTCTACATTCAGAATGTAGGAACTTATTTTGTAGAATAGTAAGGATTAATTTAGAGTCCGAATTTCTGTATTCTAAATATTATACTTTTGTATCACATTATTTTTTGCAACTCATTTTATCATTTACTAATATTATTATATAAATCCCAACCATTCTATATTTATTATTTTATTACAAATTTGGCCCTTTAGATGCAAATTTTTAGCTCCATCTATTAGTGACGCTCTAAGCAATTTCAGTGTAATTTTAAACATTATATGTTTATGTAGGTTCTTGGTACGGTGTAACTCATTGGAATAACTTACATGGTTTTAGCCCAATCAAACACACTGAAATCATGATAGTTTTATTTATGTAGGTTCTTGATAAGGTGTAACTTATTGAAAATATGAAAGTGACACTTTTAACATATTGTAATGTGGTGTACTTTTAATTTGTATTACTTTTCAAAATATGTTTAAATACATAGTTTTTGTATTCCCGAAATAAAAAGTTTTATACCAATTTTGTTTGGATGACAACATAAAAATAGAAGTGAAAATTTAAATTTTGGAGTTCCATTATTTTGATGTAAGTAAATTGGAAATGATATAATAACCCATTCAAATGGCCATATGCTTACAACTAAAAAAAAGGTCCAAGTTCTTAAAACATATTACAGTACAACAAAAATTAATAAAAAATCATTAATTAATAACCATTCCCAATCCAAACGAACTAATTAATAAAAAAAATAAATTAAATAAAAATATTAATGAACAAAAAAATCACAAATATTAATTAACAAAATTTATTAATTAATAAAAAATTAACAAAAATATTAAATAACAAAATATTAAATAATAATCGTTCCTAAAAGTGTGTTTCTATTCTCTATTCTGATGAAGAAAAAGTTAACAAAAATCTATTAGTTAACAAATAAATTAATTCAGTTGAATTAATTAAGAAAAATTAGCAGCAAAACTTTCTATATGCAACGAGTTCCTCTCAGTTTTTGCTGCAATTCATAAACAAGAAATGAGGCTAACATGAACTCTACACTTTCAGAATCAAGCCAGCTTTCAATGTACTTACAATGGTTAGCCAAACGTTGAAACCGTCTTCTCTTGGGAGCATATGTATTGAAAGTGACATTTTCAATACAATTCCAACAACCCAAACACATTGAAAGTGACTTTTTTTTTCCTCTTTTCACCTATATACCAAATTCCAAAACCACTATTATCAATTCTCGATTTCTCACCTACTCTTTTTTTATTGCAGACAAACTATAATAATCTTTCTCTCAATCATCGCATTCACCATCTCCATTTCCTGTTCTATTAAAGTTTTTATGTTCCAAGTAGCTAATCTAATAAAACCCTCAGTGTAGCAATTTATTACATATTCGTTGCTTATACCCAAAAGCCCCTTGTTTATTTGCTCCGTATTAGAGTAGCGATGTGAGAGATCAATTCTGGGAAACGTCCTAGTCCACCATTGCTCAATTGACATTGTATTCGGATGGATGCAATGCGTCACCTACGGGTGATGACCTAGCAATCCACCTTTACCCTTTTTTACAATGGGTGGAAATGATGCAACCATCGCTATTGAGTAACGCTACGTGTATTATATATGGATTCATCTCTTAGAGATCTGACAATATTTTACACTGGTCGTCGGCTACCAAACACAACCCTCCTTTATCCGGACTTGGAACTGATAATGAAAATATAGAACATCAAGCTAACTAGACCGCTTTTATCTTGGAGGGTTGAGAATCAAGTTTCAATAACCAGAGCTGCTAGGTTGGCCGCGGTTTGTAACCGCGGACGTGACTACCGGCCCACGTGTCGGCCGACCATTGGTCCTCTAATCCGGGTGGGACCCGAGATGTTGGGATTTTGGCCTTTGCATTGTAAATTTTAATCCCACATCGGCTAGGCCAAAGGAGTTGTATCTCTATATATTAGCTATGCTAGTTTAGAGAAGCACATGTGGTGTGGAGGTGCACATGGGTGTACCATGTGGGATTAATTTTCTAATGGAAAAAAAGGCTAAATCAACAATTGAAAGCATTCATGTTTTTGCTCTTGGGAAATTTATTTCCATGGGAGTTAAGTCTCGTAGCGACTCGGACTCGGACTCGGGCTCATGGGCTCATGAGGCGTAATGTGGCATTTTGTTGGCGTACTTTGCACTTAGCACGTCAGCATCGTCGCTAGGTGCATAGTGCGCTTAAGTTGCGCTCGTTGCGCTAGCAGGTTGCGTGGCCTGGTTGTGCAGGCCAGGTTGCGCGACCAGGTGCGCGCCCAGGTGCGTGCTCTGTTGCGCGCAGGTGGCGCAGGTGGCTCAGTGCGCGTACTGCGCGCAGTGTGCAAGGCGCGCGGGGTGCGCGAGTGGCACAACTTGCTTTAGATTGTGCATGTGCATGATCTGAGCGGTTACTGCACGTTCGGAGTGGTTATTACCGCGTCCCGAATGTTGTGCTAACCGAGCAGTTGCTACTCGGGCCTATAAAAGGTCTCTTCTCTTTCATAGGCAATACACACAGAATATATTTAGAGGGTTACGAAAGTTTACAAGTGTTTCTTAACACAAGTAAACAGAGCCTATCAGAGAGAAGAGAAGCTTTGCACCAACGTTGCTTTTGCACAGGAGTCCGTGTACGATCCGAGGAGTCAGAAGAGCAGAAGTGTTCTAATGTTCTTCGACGAACTTGCTGGTTCCTGGAAACTATTCGTGTGGGACGAATATAGCTTTGAGCAACGGTGATTATTCACCCCAGCAGGCCTTCTACCATATTTTGCCTGTCATCTTCTTCGCTGCTGTGAATTATGAAATCTTCTTAGATTCTCGTATATCATATGCTGCTGTAAAGAGATCTTCTTAGATCTTCGTTAGACTTGCACAACCTTCCTAGAAGTGTTGCATTGGAACATTGTTCTTACAATTGTTTTATCTTCTCAGTTTTCTATCGAAAAATTGTGTCCCGGTATTAACAATCTCAAAGCTATATTGCTACGATGGAAAACTTTAATACTTCACTCCTCAATACTGACTTCTGTAAGTTAGAAAAGTTTGATGGAGAGCATTATCAAGTTTGGAAGAGGAAGGTTTATCTCACTCTTCAATTCAAAGACGTTGATCACGTGCTTTTTGAAGAGGAACCTACTGTTCCAGATACTGGGTCTGCTACCGCAATCACTGTGGCTACTAAACTTCAGGCTAAGTGGAGAAGGGAGAATAGCATTTGCAGGCTGCTTATCCTGAATGCTATGGAGGATTCCCTAGCAGAATCCTACAGTAAGAAACCTATTGCCAGAGACATATGGGAGTCTCTGGAGAAACTGTAC
Organism: Iris pallida; assembly: GCA_029216955.1. Classification (NCBI taxonomy): domain Eukaryota; kingdom Viridiplantae; phylum Streptophyta; class Magnoliopsida; order Asparagales; family Iridaceae; genus Iris; species Iris pallida. The sequence continues at coordinate 2,356,072 of JANAVB010005598.1, forward strand.
GAAGAAGACAAAAACAGGAGCAAGATATTTATGGTTGAAAAATATCACAAATGGCACTTTGAGGACGAGAAGTCCATGCTGCCGCAGGTAAAGGAATTCCTGAAGCTGCGACAGAAGTTGGAAGACGAGGCGATTCCCATTCCCGACAAGTTTGTTGTTGGAGGGATTGTCTCAAAGCTCCCTGCTGGGTGGAGTAAGTTCTATGCGAACATGCACAGAAAGAAGCTTGAGATCAGCCTTGAAGATCTCTTACAGAAAATCTATGTTGAGGACCAGATAAGGGCTCAACTGAAGGTGGACGTATTGTCCAAGCAATTGGCTAACGCCAATCTGGTTCATACAAAGAAACCAAGGGAAAAGTATGCTGCTTCCCATAGCAAGAAGAATGACCCTAACAATCTGAATGTAAAGGGTACTTCCTTCAAGAAAAAGAAGGCTAAGTCTCAGATGCCTTGCTTCAAGTGTGGTAAGAAGGGCCACTTCAAAAGTGAATGCAAAGCAAAGACCAAGCAATCAGCGCAAGGTGAGCCTAGCAAAGTATCTATGATCACTGATGTTGTTGCTATGATTGCGTAGGTCGATGCGGTGGGGGCTAACTCTGACTGCTGGATAGACATTTGAGCCACCTGCCATGTCTGCTCTAGCAAGGAGTGGTCTACCACCTATACACGAACTTCTGAAGTGGTTATAATGGCAAACCAGGCACAAGCTGAAGTGCTCGAAATTGGGACGGTGGTATTGAAGCTGACTTCTGGCAAGTCTCTGATGCTTCAAGGCGTGAAGCACGTACCTGCTATCGCCAAGAACTTGATCTCAGGAGGCCTACTCTGCAACGCAGGCCTCAGGATGGACATCAATGCTGGCCAGATGGTGATGTCTATCAAGGGAATATCTTTCGGGAAAGCTTTTTATACCGAAGGAATGTTCAAAATTCAGCTTGTAAATCAGTCTAATGTAATTAATGCAATCACTCCTTCTGCTTATACTCTTGAGTTGTGGCATAATAGGCTAGGACATGTTCATTGTAAACGAATAAACAGAATGTCTAGTCTAGGACTTATCTCCAAGTGTGGGGGTAAGGTTGAGAAATTTGAAGTTTGTGCTCAAACGAAGATCACAAGGAAACCCTTTCCTCGGGTTAATCAAAGTACAGATCTTCTGGAGTTGGTACACTCTGATATCTGTGACTTCAAATAATTCTCTACAAAGGCGGAGATGAAGTATTTCATAACCTTCATTGATGACTTCTCAAAGTATGCGTTCGTCTACTTGCTGAAGGCAAAAGACGAAACATTCGAGAAGTTCAAGGAGTTCAGAGCCGAAGCTGAGCGGCAGACTGGACAACAACTCAAAAGAATAAGAAGTGATCGAGGTGGGGAGTACAGGTCTCATGAATTCGTATCGTTCTGCAAAGAACATGAAATTGTCAATAAGACTACGGATCCGTACTCTCCTCAATCAAACGGAGTAGCAGAGAGGAAGAAAAGAACGTTAACAGAAATAATTAACTAAATACTGTTGACTGCTGGCCTTCCTAAGTGCTACTAGGGAGAAGCTGCATTGACGGTCACTTTTATTCTAAATAGAGTGCCTCATGCAACTTCAGATGTTACTCCTCATGAACTCTGGTTCAAGGTCAGACCTGACTTGAATGTCATTAGAGTGTGGGGGTGTCTGGCATATGTCAAGCTTCCAGATCTAAAAATTCAGAAGCTTGGGACAAGGACTACTAAGACGATCTTCTTGGGGTATGCCGAGAAGAGTAATGCTCGGAGATTTCTTGATATTGAGTCAAATTATATCATTGAATCTTGCGATGCAGAATATTTTGAAGATAAATTTGTAAGGCACAAGAATATTGTTCTTACGGATGTACCGGAGAACAATATGGGTGCACAGAAAACTGAAGTCTTCAATGAAGATGTGGTCCAAGGAGATGTTGTTGTTGAAACAACGATTGAACCAGAACAAGCTGAGCCGTCGGCTAAGCGTGCGAGGAGGCCGAAGGACTTCAGAAGTGACTTTGTCACCTATCATGTGGAAGCAGACCCGCTTACCTATGATGAGGCGATGAAGATCAGAGATGCGGTTTTTTGGAAGGAGGCGATTGACAATGAAATTGATTCCGTCACCTCGAATAACACTTGGGTGTTGGTTGATCTTCCTGAAGGGGCAAAACCCATCGGATGTAAATGGATCTTCAAGAAGAAGATGAAAGCAGACGAAACTATTGACAAGTTTAAGGCTAGGTTGGTAGCTAAGGGATTTTCTCAGAAGCAGGGGATTGACTACTTTGACATGTATGTTCCATTTGCCCGGATGACCACTATCAGAATGTTGATTGCTCTCGCAGCAGTACATAAGATAGTGATACAACAGATGAATGTGAAAACGGCTTTCCTAAATGGTGTGCTGACCGAAGAGATTTACATGCAACAGCCAGAGGGATTTGTCGTCAAGGGTCTTGAAAACAAAGTCTGCTAGTTGGTGAAATCTTTGTACAGTCTTAAACAGGCTCCCAAGATGTGGCATGAGAAACTTGACAAAGTTATAAGGTCAAATGGCTACATGGTCAGCGAGACAGACAAGTGTGTTTACACGAAGTTCGCTGATGGAAAAGGTGTTATCGTTTGTCTGTACGTGGACGACATGCTTATCCTAGGTACGGATATGGGTTGTGTCACGGAGACAAAGAAATTCATCTCGAGCAAGTTCAGTATGAAGGACTTGGAGAAAGCAGATGTGATCTTAGGGATCAAGATCATTCGGACAGACACTGGACTAGCGCTGTCACAGTCTCATTATATTAAAAAAATGATCACTCGTTATGGGTATCGGGATCTTCCAGGGATCGATATGCCGTACATGTGTGATCTAAAGCTGAAGCCTAATTCAGGGGAAAACGTCAGGCAGCTGGAGTAACCAAGCATAATCGAGAGTTTGATGTATGCTACTACTGCCACAAGGCCTGACATAGCTTTCGTCGTGGGAATGCTGAGTCGTTTCACGAGCAACCCAGGTGTTGAACACTGGAAAGCTGTGAAACGGGTTATGAGATATCTCAAGAAGACTCAGACATATGCACTGTACTACAGCGAAGATCCGCTGGTAGTAGAAGGCTCCAGTGATACCAGCTGGTGCTCAGAGGTGGAGAGCGAGAGATCCATGGGTGGATTCATTTTCATAATGGATGGAGCTGCTATATCGTGGAAGTCGAAGAAGCAGACTATGCTCTCGCGGACATCCATGGAATCTGAGTTCTTTGCACTTGATACCGCAGCCGAGGAAGAAGAATGGTTTCGGGAGCTCATGCATGATCTTTCAGTGGTTGGGACGTAAATACCGGCGATACCGATATATTGCGACAACCAGGCGACTGCGGCTGGTGGCATCAAATGACCTCTTCAATGGAAAGAAGAGGACTGTGTGGTTGAAGTACAGGGCAGTACACGATCTTATCAAGAGAGGTATTATTGTAGTGATTGATGTTCGGGGTCAGGAGAACCTGGCGGATCCGTTCACCAAGGGCCTCAACCGCCAGCTGGTCGATGACACAGCTTGTAAAATGGGATTGAAGGCATTCTGATATTGTATTATTATATTCCTACCATAAAGTTTTATGCTAATAGTTCAAAGTGAAATCTACTAGGCATCTAGCTTTTGGTTCAAGGGAGGACCACTAATCGGAAGAATATCAGAAATAGTGGATACATGTTCTATTAGGCATGGAGAGGTTACGGACCTACAACCACTGTTGTTTACTGTTATTTTCTATGAAAAACGGATCATGTGGGAAGGTTGGCTTAAATGCCTTAATGAGTTCTCAGGCAGAGTGAATGCCTGGTGTGCTTTACAAGAAACACGGTAGAACAGCACTACAAGGAGTAAAACTCCATGCTACTGTGGGATGACTCCACCATGAGGTTCCCAAGGATGGGGTAATACCTCGGCTTTGTTAGCAAAGTCACAGCGGCGTAGCACCGCAAATAGACAGTTAGTCTAATGCTGTATGTTAAAATAAAGAGGGATATAGTCAGCACTACAAAGAGAAGGAGTTCCTCATGTTACAGTGGCACGACACCACAATAAGGTACCCGGTTAGGAATAAAGCCTCAGCCTTGTAAGCCATGTCGTTGCGGCGTAACAGCGCAAGGGAGCCTAAGGCTTCATGCTGGGTAGTTTGGCACTACAAAGAGGCAGTTGCCTCATGCTATAGTAGTATGACACTACGATGAGGTTCCCGCTACGGGGTAAGGCCTCGACTTTAAGCCATGTCATAGCGGCATAGCACCACAAGGAAAGCGCAAAGCGCTTCATGCCATGTCTCTTTATAATGAACTCACCTATAGTGTATGGACAAAGAGGTATCAGGCCATCTCTTGAGGGTAAACTTGTAGACGCCCAAAATTATACACTGAAACCAGGCTGGCACAGGACCTTTAATGTGTAGTCAGAAGCACATGTAACTACATTATATGAGTGGAAAGAATTTCAGCTATGATGGAGAATTCAAGGCTTAGTCCATTCTTGTATTATAGTCTGTTGTTTGACCCATGCGGGAAGATTCAAGTCGTCAGCGACATCTCTCCTAATACATGATGGACAGTTACTGTGGAAAACACTTATACCCATATATAGAGATATGTGGGGGATTGTTGGGGTTTTGGCCTTTGTATTGTGAATTTTTGTCCCACGTCGGCTAGGCCAAAGGAGTTGTATCTCTATATATTAGCTATGCTAGTTTAGAGATGCACATGTGGCGTAGAGGTGCACATGGGTGTGCCATGTGGGGTTATTTTTCTAATGGAAAGAATGCTAAATCAATAATTGAAAGCATTCATGCTTTTTGCTCTTGGGAAATTTATTTCCATGGGAGCTAAGCCCCGTAGGGGCTTAGCGACTCGGACTCGGACTCGGACTCAGACTCGGGCGCGGGCTCATATTGTACGGCCAGGTTGCGCGGCCAGGTTGTACAGCTAGGTTGCACGGCCAGGTTGCGCGACCTAGGTTGTGCGGCCCAGGTTGCGCGACCAGGTGCGCGCCCAGTGGCGTGCCCAGTTGCGCGCTCAGTTATGCGCAGATGGCACAAGTGGCTCAGTGCGCGTACTGCGCATAGTGTGCAAAGCGTGCGGGGTGCGCGAGTGACGCAACTTGCTTCAGATCGTGCCTGTGCATGATCTGAGTGGTTACTTCACGTTCGTAGTGGTTATTACCACGTCCCGAATGTTGTGCTAACCGAGCAGTTGCTACTCGGGCCTATAAAAGGTCTCTTCTCTCTCACAGGTAATACACACAGAATATATTCAGAGGGTTACAAAAGTTTACAAATGTTTCTTAACACAAGTAAACAGAACCTGTCAGAGAGAAGAGAAGCTTTGCACCAGCGTTGCTTTTGTACGGGAGTCCGTATACGATCCGAGGAGTCAGAAGAGCAGAAGTGTTCAAAAGTTCTCCGACGAACTTGCTGGTTCCTGGAAGCTATTCATGTGGGGCGAATATAGCTTTGAGCAACGGTGATTATTCACCCCAGTAGGCCTTCTTCCATCTTTCGCCTGTCATCTTCTTCGCTGCTGTGAATTATGAAATCTTCTTAGATTCTCGTATATCATATGCTGCTGTAACGAGATCTTCTTAGATCTTCGTTAGACTTGCGCAACCTTCCTAGAAGTGTTGCGTTGGAACATTGTTCTTACAATTGTTTCATCTTCTCAGTTTTCCATCGAAATATTGTGCCCCGGTATTAACACGAGATAGCAGGGGGGCAATGGTCGGCCGACACGTTGGCCGACGGTCACGCCCGCGGTTACAAACCGCAGACAAAATATTATTTTCGTTCAATAACATACCCTTCATAACGATTGATGATTTACCTAATATTTGTGCCCACTAAAAAAATCATCTAGTAAACTACTTTATATTTAGTATATGATATTATACTTTACTAGGCATGGCCCATGTCGGTGTACTTGATCTATGTATATGTGTGATCCATACACCTGAACTTGGCATACATGCTTCGTTTGCAGTTTGAGTTTTAGTCCCAGAAAATTGATGGAATGATTTAAATTACTGTTTGCAAGTTCAACATTTGCTCAAACGTTTCTTCTTACCAAATGCTTATTAGGTCACCAATTGGCCTCCAAGAACGCGGTGAGCGTTCGGTTTATTCATTATCAAACGAACCAAAATAGTCAAAATTGAAATTCTAAAAATTCAAAATTGAAACCGAAACGGTAAACAATTGAGTTTATTGGGTTTGTTCGATTGTGCTATTTTTTGGTGTGATGGGACGGATCCAAAGTTGAAATTATGGTTAAATTATATTAAAAATTTATAATTTTTAAATATATCTTTGTTGTATTTCAAAGTTGAGTCTAAAGTTAGACTAATTATTAAATTATCAAATTTTGGCTTTACAAGACATAAAATAATTTTTTTAGTATTTTTAAAATCAAAGGTGAATGAATTTTTTTAAGCCGAACCCAGTCTCTTATCCAATTCAATTCGATTCTCTTCTCTACTCTTCTCGGTCCAAAACTATTCCAAGAATAGGTAATGTTTTTGTTGGGAAGGAATCACATGAACAACCAAACCGGCAACCTTGTTAAGTGGTGACTTGAAATAGAATTCAAATAAAATGTAGCTTCAATCCAAATTGTCCTAATCCACATTATTCTTACTCCAATCTCCGTAAATGGCTTTCCAGATCCTGTAATAGCGGCTCTCTATTGGAAAAATTATTCAGTAGTTCGGACTCATTACGTAACAAGGATAGTCTTGAATTCCCACCAACATCGATAATGTCATGACATACCATAAAATAATGATATTGAAAGAGTAAAAAAGAGTGTCAAAGTCAGGGCCGGCTCATCCTTTAGACAAAAGAAGCAGCCGTCTAGGGCTCCCACCTTTTTAGGGCCCCCCCAAAATACCAGATACTAGTATATAGATATATATATGTCATATGCATTTTTTTGTAAGAAAATTTCGGCTGAAAAAGAAAACAACCGCTTGCCTATTTGTAAAAAAATAAAATAAAGTTAATTAAATCTATCAAAATTTGAAAAACAAATAATATCCATTGTCGCCTCTTCGTCTCCTCCTTCAGAAAAAAAAATTTGGTCTCTTCATCATCATCTACTACATAATTAAAACAAATATATATGTACAACTGCTTCTTATTCAAATTTTAAATATTATTAATGAAAAAAAGATTTTGAATCTGCCTATGTAATGTTTATAACGATATATCACTGGTCCGAAGTCCGAATCAAGAATAAAAATTTACATATAAATCAATATAATAAAATTATATAATTTAATTATGTTTAAATTTTTAAGAAAGAGTCACATCTTTAAAATTTTGTCTAGAGTCTCCAAATGCCTTGAGACGGCCCCGGTCAAAGTTTATTAATACCATGTGGTAAGTTGGGACCAATGAATAAATTTTCAGTCTAGTGATACCGAGAGTCACAACTATATATATATGCACATAAATTATTCAAATAAAACTTATAAATGAAAACCTTTGGGATCAATACTAATAACACAACACGATATAATAACCTTATTTATAAGTATAATTATGTCCCAAAAATTTTATTTTTACTAATAAAGAAACTAAAAATATCAAGATTTAGGAAAAATAAGTATATACATAAATTACTATTTATAGAAAAAAAATATAGTATAATTTAAGGAGGGGTTTAACATCCTACCCAACTTATAAAATTTTCGTTCTCACCGTAATATCCCTCTCAGGTACAGATTTGGCGACGAAACCTACGCAATATCCCTCTCGGGTACAGATTTTATCATCGGTGCCTTTGGAGCTCCCGACGGATTTCGTACCAAAAAGGTCTAGGGTTTCAACCATAGATGAAAGCGAAAGCGGAGAAGGAGCTTAAAAGCACCTGTTTTTCCAGGAACAAAGGAAGCAGATCGACCAGTTCCACTCGAAGAGAAAGAAGTTCCACCCCCAAGGACTAAAGCTCAGGAGAGAAGCTACTCGACTGAAAGGAGAAGAGATGAAATATGCGAGACTGAAAGGAGAAGGGATGTGCTTCACACGAAGGGCTTTTTCTAACTATTCATCGAGCAAAGACGCAGTGAACTTTCGAACATCGACAACCTAAAAGGTGACCTTCCTTCTATTAGATCCCGGCACGGTCGCCTCACCTCACCGCGGAGTGGGCGACCTGAATCCAGCGAAGTGTGCTTTTGGAGTCACTGTAGAGAAGTTTTTCGGGTGAATTCTTCGTCGAGTTGGCATTAGTGTTGATCCTCAGAAGACCAAGGCCATCCTTGATATGCCTTCTCCCAAGAATCTGAGATAACTACTTTTATTGGACGTCTCTCGTACATCCGATGATTTTTACCCCATCCTACTCCTTCACCCTCACCTAAAATCCGCCAAAGTCAGCCTTAGCCATGGAATCCAAGAGCTTGTGAGGTAGAAAGAGACCTTCCTTAGGTTCTCCTTCTTCACCTCTCTTTCCCATCAAGCCTCTTCAAGGAAGCTAGCTCCAGACCATTTTGAAGGGGGAGTTAGATCATAAAGAAGAGTTTGTTCCTTTGTTTGAAGAGGAACAATCCTACCGGACTCATTTGAGATAGGAATGGCTAAAATTATTGTCCCAGGAAGAAAGCTAATGAAAGCAAAGGTCAAGAATATCTTGGTTTAACAGAAGTAAGTCAAAAACAGTCTTCAAAACGGTTAATTGGGAGTGGAAAGGCTAGCAGCTGGTGACAAGCTGATAGAAGTACCTTCAGTAGTGGCTGCAGTGAGACTCCCGGCCCCCATTATCGGAAGATTCATTTGCTTGAAACCCGTTCGTTGGGCAATCCAGTCTTTCCTTTCCTGCTTCCCTTTGGAAGAGACAATGAAGGAACTCTTGGCATTGTTGATGACTTGGCCTGAGACTTCTAAAAATTCCCTCAAAGTAGACATAAGGCAGTTCACACTGTCATTACCCCCTTCAAGAAGAGTCGCGACCATGAAAAAAAGCGCCTAGGTTATAGAGTTCGCTGCTTTTCTTAGGCCGAAGAAGGGCAATAAAGCAGATGAGGGAGAAGAAGCTTTCCTTGATTCTCTCGGAACTACTTCTTTCAGTCTAGCATTTTCGCCCCTTGCCTCAAAGTCTTAGTCCAAATTGTTGGATTCAAACTTATCTTGTCCCTGTCTCGTACCCAAGTTTCTAAACTCAAGTTTGAGCCACCCCTGTGTTAACTGCCTTCAGCTGGTAACATAATGTCCGAGGTAAACCCCTATTCAAGACCACGCAGACCAACAGCCGTCAGAGAAGACGCGAACTATGTCGCGGACGCACGCGCGAAGATCGGACCCATAAAAAACATAGCTTTGGGGCTAACAGGGGCCTGGCTCCCTCTGAGCCTGCCTATCTAGAGCTGTGCTACGCGCACGTGTAGGGAATTGATTTGAGTTAACATGAAGACGTTGAAGCATGTGTTAAGCACGAAACTTCAATGCACTCATGGATCACCCAAACCGGCATACACGTAACACATAGCACAAATAGCTCTGGATAGTGTAGGACGTCGGTCGCTTCGGCATGGCGGTATTTGTTTAACCACCAGTAGGTAAGCGAGGGTAAACCACGGCACACGGACCGGGCGCTCCTAACTTACTGATTAAAATAAAATTTAAGATAAAAATATAATGAGGTCGAATACAAGGGAAAGTAAGTACATTATATCATAATTCGATTTCCGAAAACATGGAGGAGGTATTTATAGAAGGAATCCAAACTGACACCATTTTCTACAAGATATGGTATTCTTACTTCAAGTCCCTACCCAACTTATAAAAGTTGGCTAACCGTGTAAATCGTCATCACAAGACTCCTAGAAAAATAAATCCCAAGGAAAAAATTTATATGAGAATATTTGTACTCCTATCCACAGTCACGGATCCTAAGGGAAACTTGGTATGGCCATGGCATTCTTGGTCAATAACTACAAAGAGTAAATTATTGCCATTTCCTGTAACACCCAATTTTCCAAATGAGGGTAATTTTGAAATTTTGTAATTATAATTATTATTTATTGATAATTGTTTCACATTATGATTTTTGGTGATTTTTAATATTTTTTTAAACTATTTAAAAACTGGTTTAAGTCATGACTTGTGATTTTGATGTGCTGCTAGTGAAACCCTAGAGACTGCATGACCTAGGGCCTAACCATGTCATTAGGATGTTTTAATTATCATTTTTAGCCTAGGGATAATTTGGTCATTTTGACTTATTTGAATTATTTGATGATTATTGAATTGGTGAATTCTAGTTTGACTTTGACTTGTTGAGACCTAGTGAACTAGCCTAGAAGCTAACCCTAGCCATGGTGACCCTAGTCTAACTTAGGTTAACCTACTTTTAGTCATTAGAAACTAATTTTGGATTAGGAGGATTAGTTTAAGTGAATTTAAGTCATGGCTTGTGGTTTCATGAAATGACTTATGGCTTAATGATTTGATTGATCATGACTTAAGCCCATGGGCCATTTAGTAAATCCTAACCCTAATTATTGAGCTTATGACCAGCCATAGGGATCCCCACCCTATTTAAACACTTATTCGTTAGGGCTTGCCTCTTTATTTCATTCCAACACTTGGAGAAAGAAAGGTATTTTTTTCCCCTTCCAAAAATCTCCATAAATCCATTTTAATTCCTTTTTAATCCTAGTCTTTTGCATTAGGTTCTAATTTCTGTATATTTAATATTTCTGGAGGTTAATCTCAGTTTTGGGCTCATTTGGAGTATTTGGCCATCAAGAGGAATACCCCCCATTTGGAGCTTTTTTTTTTTTGCAATTTGCACTCATAGGTAACAACCCTCAAATTGTGTTTTAATCTTGATTTTATTGCATGATGGCTTAGGAATAGGTGTCCCCTAACTTTTGGAGGAATTTCGTGTCATTTGCATTAGATTACATGTCCGTATCTGACACGTATCGAACCTAATAGCTAGGTGTTCGACGAAATGCCCGAACCGACTCGATTTGCCATTTTTGCAAATCCATTTGAATGGAAACCTAGATCTAGGGTTTGCTTATGCATTTCTGTATTTATTTCCTAATTTTAGTTTCGTGTCGTGTCCACACGGGGACACGAACACGCTGCCGCGCGCGTGAACACAGTGTCCTGCATCACGGGGTTGAGAACTCCCGACACAGGACACGTGGATACGCCAATTTCTGTGTGGAGTGAGGGGCATCATCTGCCATCATCCTCCCAAAAGATGGGTGTTTGCGGTGGTGTGTACGAGGAGAAATCCTCCCCGCACTGGCCGCGCGGCCTGCCGTTGCGCGCGCAGGAACTCCCCTGATACGGGGTCGGACACGCTGACACACGTATCTAGGACACGGTGCAGGCTATCCTAGGGGTAGCCCTACCCCTGGTGCACGTGTATGCAAGGCCACATGTCACCACGTGGCCTGTGTCATGCGCGGAACACGCGTGCATGCGTGCACGACGCTGCGTGCAGTCCAGTGCACGTGTGCGTGTCTGTGAGTGTTTGTGTGTTCTGGACACGCTCGTGTCCACTTGGTTGGACACGAATGCATTGTTTGACACGTGCACATGTGTGTTTGTGATTACCAACCACTAATTTAGGTTATTATCATGATTTTGTTTTTCGAATTGCATTTTCCATTTATTCCTGATACCATGTATTCTGTTCGAAAACTCTGAGATTGATTTCTATTTTAGACTGAATTTTGATGTTTTTATTCCCATAATGATTCATGTATACATGTAATAGTTTACTGGAATGTTGGTTTATGGCTCGTGATTGGGAATTAGAATTTCGAATGGAGTTTGGTTGAATGAATTGATATGTAGACTGTGGACTGATACATTCCTGGAACTGTTGGGTTCTAAATTTTCATTCCATCTTGAAGACTGATTTGCTGAGCTAAATTCCATATCAATCACATGTATATTAGTTGATTTTGAATTATGTTAAGTTTTGGAAATTGGGTTTTAGACTTAGAAATGGAATTTTAACATTTGAATAAATTTTCGAAGAGAGGACTGATACTATATACAGTCCATTGAATTCTGAATTTTAATTTCCCTCTCTTAAACCGATTGGATGATTAAATTGTCATGTTAAGATTTAAATATGTGTGTGTAAGTTACTGTTAAGAAGGGTTACTGATTTGGTTGGGAGGTTGAACTGTAATGTAATGCAATCCTGCTGAAAACCGAATTCAATTTCCAGTTTTAAAGTCTGAGAATTGAATTCTAACATTGATTTCCTCTTTAACCCTGTTGAAACTGAACTTGATGCTTAATTGCTAGGTTGATTCCATTACATTGTATTAGCAAATGAATGATTCATTGATTGATTCACATGGCTGTTCCTATATAGTTCTGGTCTCAATAATTAATGGACTGTGAACTTCAGAGAAAATGTTTGTTTAACAGTTATAAATCATGCCTCTCTAAATGTGTGATAGACATTAATTTCAATTCCCGAGTTTGTAACTGAGAACACTATCACTTGACCCACACACACAAACTTCTGACATGTACACTCACCTACCCCCATGCCATTCACTGAAATCTGAGTGTGATGCACCATGTCACACACACACTCTATTGCTTCCCTAACACACATTGAAATTCCTGAAATTCTCATCACACCCCTGTTTTTCCTATACACACTCACACAATATGAGGACAGTCCCATATTCATGTACCACACATTCCATGATACACACATAGCTCTCACACTTGGCCATGTATCCCACACACATGGTAGTTGTAACACACATACACATCCAACCTACATATTGTATCACATGTATCACACTCATGTAGTTTCACACACATGCCACTATGTTAACACTACACACACATGTATTCCTCTTCCTTTTAACCCATGCATATATTTACATATGTATATGTATATACATATATATCTATATATGTGAGATATATTATCATGTAGCCTATAGATGTATATGTGATTAACTATATTAAATTAGATATATAATTAATGTGTGTTTAGCCTATGCACAGGGCACATAGCCTATGGCTCATTGCCTATGTATATGGCATGAATGCCAATGAACATGTGTTGTTGGCTTGTATAGTCTAGATAGTGTGTGTTGCTAGAATAGGCTGGTTAGGCCTAGTGAGACTTGTTTGCTTAGGTTTGACCTAGTTGACTTAGTCTGACCAGTCTAGTTGACTGGAGTTAACTAAAAGTCAACAATTAGTCTGGATGTGACCAATTGACCTAGTTTTGACTAGAGTATTGACTTGGGTTGACCCAGAGTTGACCAAGTTTGACTTGGATCTAGTTTGACCTAGACAGTTGACCAGGTTTGACTTAGAGTTGACTTTGACCTAGATTGGTCTAGAAATCATATAGTTTGCATTGTATCATTCATTTACCTTATCTTAAACACATTATAACTTGTACTGCTCTATTTAGGATATTGTGACTCCGGTGCAGACGTCTGACATTACACTACTCTTTTCAGAGTATCAGACGAGTACATTCTCTGATAGTTCTCTCATTTAATTATCAATTACTGTACTTCAGTTATAGTTATTTTTATGTGATTCTCTGTTACAACACGTATGGATATTTCTGGATTCATGTATGCGACACACATACCTTACTTATCTGGCCTCTATTACTGGAATTACTGGAATCATTCCGGAATCTATTTCTGGAATCATCATATTTTGGCTGGACTCATCTCGATTCTCGTGTCGAATTCTGGATTCATTTGTATTGCGGGGCGGGGAAATATTGAGTAAGACATGTAGACATACCCCAAATCTGGAATCTTCCAACTGGAATCTACTGGAAGCATAGCTATCTCTCGCCTGATCAGTGAGAGATGTGCCTGATTACCTACAGTCGTTTACATGTCGATCTCGGTATTTTAAAACACATTGTTAGAATAGCTGGACTCACCTGGATTCTTGATCACTAGAATCATCTTGTACTGGATTCATCTTGTATTAGATTCATCTCGTACTGGATTTATAGTAGTTTTACACTTGTTTTGCATTTACTGTCTGGACTTATTATGTTACTTTAGTTCAGCTAGATTTATTTTACAGTCTTCATTGCCATCATTCTTCTCTTGTTTTAGTTACTTTACTTCCTTGTATCTTACTGCTTCTCTATACTATCACCTAAATATAACTGCCATATTCATCAATAAAACTGTCTATAACTGCTTTATAGTTCTGTGTCATTACATGGGTTTTCTTGATGAGTTGTACTCGTTCCTGTCCTGACTGGACCTGTTATAAATTTTACAGATGATTGCCCTGAGGACACATGCCCTACATATTACTGACCAGAAGATGGCTTAGCTACCTATGGCCCCGATACTCAGGAGTGATCGGGAGATTAGCTAGTTATTTTGTTTAGCTTTCATGTTTTAGAATTGGAGTTGTATATAAGTTAAGATTTGTAGTTGAGATTTTCTGAGATTATATTATTAGTTGTTGGTTTTATTCTGTTATTAGTCTTAGTTTTAATCTTCTGTCCTATCATATCGTTCTTAGACTGTGATTGAGGTTACATTATATCTATACTTGTCCTCCGTTCGAAGTTGATTTTTTTGACAAGTACATTATATAATTGCATGATTGGTTGGTTATATAGTGACCTAGAACTGCGTTCTACCGTCGATACTGCGGCGTAGGCTGGGCGTTGTTACGCGCTCGTACCCTCACAGTGGGTGCGGGTCGTGACATATTTTTAGTGGTGGCCCATACAGGTCGAGAGTCGCATTAGTACGATATCGTGGTAGTACAGCGACTTAGTTGTACTGCCGCGAGCCTGCGATAGGATTGAGAGATAGGCTTTAACGGAGAGGCGCTCAATCACAGTTAGAAAAAATTCTGTTTCAATTCATACCATCTATACATCTTGCTGATTGTCTTCCTTGAAATTAACTGTCCTCCCTTGATTTATCGCTTCTATCTCAGTATTGATTTCTTGTTTGATCTGTATCTCCAGGATGGTTGAGACGAGATCACATCGCCCAGGACCGGGGGACGCTGCAGAGGGGTCTGCCACCTCTCACCTTCAGCAGCCAGTTCCCGGTACCGCAGCCCCAGTAATGCCAGCTGGGGTGGGTGTTTCAGCAGCTTTCGGAGGAGCACCTCCACCATCTAGGAGGCAGAGCCCGGTGCTTCCCGAGATCCTTCCACCGCAGCAGCCTCCACATGCGGGAATGGTAGATGCTGCTCATCTATTCTCTTTGGTGGAGAGGATTCTGGCGTCTCATCAGCAGCAGCAGCAGCGGCAGACTACCGATTTCCGTTAGGGGATTGACGAGGCCCACCAACTGGTTCGTACTACTGTAGAGATGGTGACTGCTCAGGGGGAGCAGCAGCAGCCTCGTCGAAAGGAAAAAAATATACAGGACTTTCAGAAGATACATCCTAGAGAGTTCCTGGGCACAGAGGGCATCCATTATGTAGACGACTGGATAGAGCATATCGAAGAGATATTCAGGCTGGCAGAGATACCAGATCGACTCCATATCGAGGGGGCGGACAGTCAGATGCAGGACTTAGCTCATGCGTGGTACCAGACAGATCCCAGGGTAGGAGTTGAGGGCCAGACTTGGGCCCAGTTCAAGGAACTGTTCAAGGAGCAGTTCTTTCCTGATGTGGCCTTGACAGGCATAGAGGCACAGTTTGAGGGTCTAGTTCAGGGGAACCAGACGGTAGCTGAGTACGCTGGGGAGTTCTGTCGATTGGCCCGGTTCATAGATGACTTGACTGAGAAGACGAAGGTGAGGAAGTTTCCGTCGAGGCTTGATTAGGGAGGTTCGGATCGCTGACTAAGAGCGACCGGAATGCTACCTTTGCGAAGATATTTTCTGGGGCTATGGCAGCGGAGGACGACCTGGGATTGAAGTTGAAGAGGGGTCGTGACTTCCAGAGTGGTAGCAGCAGCGGAGCACAGGCCAAGAGGCCTCACGTTCAAATTCAGCAGACCCGGGCACCAATGATGGTTCAGCAGGTGCCGCATCAGTATCGGGGTCAGGACCCGAAGACGATCAATAGTTCCTACTGCAGAAAGTTGGGACACACTAGGGAGCAGTGTAGGAAGAGGCTGAAGGTTTGCTATTCCTGTGGGTCTGAATCCCACCAAAAGATAGATTGTCCCTTTGCACCTCCTTTTGAGGGAGCCAGGCCACCTGTAGCTCAGCACCAGAGGGGTAGAGCTTTTGCGATGGCGGTCGAGGAGACCGACGCTGCAGGTGATGGGTTAGCAGGTTTGTCCTTCTCATTCTTCCTCTCCACTTTCCTGTGTGATTCCATTAGTACCTGCCAAGATATTATTGTGATTGCTAGATAGTGTAGCTACCCTGTTCGAGACTGTGAAATCATGACCAGTAGGATTGTGTTGCTTCGACTTTGATTGATTGGGGGTTTAACCTAGGAAGGGTGCGATCATCTTAATTTCGAGGACGAAATTTCTCTAAGGGGGGTAGGATTATAACACCCAGTTTTCCAGATGAGGATAATTTTAAAATTTTGTAATTATAATTATTATTTATTGATAATTGTTTCACATTATGATTTTTGGTGATTTTTAATATTTTTTAAACTATTTAAAAACTGGTTTAAGTCATGACTTATGATTTTGATGTGCTGCTAGTGAAACCCTAGAGACTGCATGACCTAGGGCCTAACCATGTCATTAGGATGTTTTAATTATCATTTTTAGCCTGTAATTTGGTCATTTTGACTTATTTGAATTATTTGATGATTATTGAATTGGTGAATTCTAGTTTGACTTTGACTTGTTGAGACCCTAGTGAACTAGTCTAGAAGCTAACCCTAGCCATGGTGACCCTTGTCTAACTTAGGTTAACCTACTTTTAGTTATTAGAAACTAATTTTGGATTAGGAGGATTAGTTTAAGTGAATTTAAGTCATGGCTTGTGGTTTCATGAAATGACTTATGGCTTAATGATTTGATTGATCATGACTTAAGCCCATGGGCCATTTAGTAAACCCTAACCCTAATTATTGAGCTTATGACCAGCCATAGGGATCCCCACCCTATTTAAACACTTATTCATTAGGGCTTGCCTCTTTATTTCATTCCAACACTTGGAGAAAGAAAGGTATTTTTTCCCCTTCCAAAAATCTCCATAAATCCATTTTAATTCCTTTTTAATCCTAGTCTTTTGCATTAGGTTCTAATTTCTGTATATTTAATATTTCTGGAGGTTAATCTCAGTTTTGGGCTCATTTGGAGCATTTGGCCATCAAGAGGAACACCCCCCATTTGGAGCTTTTTCTTGCAATTTGCACTCATAGGTAACCACCCTCAAATTGTGTTTTAATCTCGATTTTATTGCATGATGGCTTAGGAATAGGTGTCCCCTAACTTCTGGAGGAATTTCGTGTCATTTACATTAGGTTACATGTCTGTATCGGACACGTATCGAACCTAATAGCTAGGTGCTCGACGAAATGCCCGAACCGACTCGATTTGCCATTTTTGCAAATCCATTTGAATGGAAACCTAGATCTAGGGTTTGCTTATGCATTTCTGTATTTATTTCCTAATTTTAGTTTCAGTGTCGTATCCACACGGGGACACGAACACGCTGCCGCGCGCAGTGAACACAGTATCCTGCATCACGGGGCTGAGAACTCCCGACACAGGACACATGGACACGCCAATTTTTGTGTGGAGTGAGGGGCATCATCTGCCATCATCCTCCCAAAAGATGGGAGTTTGCGGTGGCATGTGCGAGGAGAAATCCTCCCCGCACTGGCCGCGCGGCCTGCCGTTGCGCGTGCAGGAACTACCCATGATACGGGATCGGACACGCTGACACACGTATCTAGGACACGGTGCAGGCTGTCCTAGGGGTAGCCCTACCCCTGGTGCACATACATGTACGGCCACGTGTCACCACGTGGCCTATGTCATGCGCGGGACACGTGTGCATGCGTGCATGACGCTGCGTGCAGTCCAGTGCACGTGTGCGTATCTGTGAGTGTTTGTGTGTTCTAGACACGCTCGTGTCCACTTGGTTGGACACGAATGCATTGTTTGACACGTGCACATGTGTGTTTGTGATTACCAACCACTAATTTAGGTTATTATCACGATTTTGATTTTCGAATTGTATTTTCCATTTATTCCTGATACCATGTGTTCTGTTCGAAAACTCTGAGATTGATTTCTATTTTAGACTGAATTTTGATGTTTTTATTCCCATAATGATTCATGTATACATGTAATAGTTTACTGGAATGTTGGTTTATGGCTCGTGATTGGGAATTAGAATTTCGAATGGAGTTTGGTTGAATGAATTGATATGTAGACTGTGGACTGATACATTCCTAGAAATGTTGGGTTCTGAATTCATTCCTTCTTGAAGACTGATTTGCTGAGCCAAATTCCATATCAATCACATGTATATTAGTTGATTTTGAATTGTGTTAAGTTTTGGAAATTAGGTTTTACACTTAGAAATGGAATTTTAACATTTGAATGAATTTTCGAAGAGAGGACTGATACTATATACAGTCCATTGAATTCAGAATTTTAATTTCCTCTCTCTTAAACCGATTGGATGATTCAATTGTCATGTTAAGATTTAAATATGTGTGTGTAAGTTACTGTTAAGAAGGGTTACTGATTTGGTTGGGAAGGTTGAACTGTAATGTAATGCAATCCTGCTGAAAACCAAATTCAATTTCCAGTTTTAAAGTCTGAGAATTGAATTCTAACATTGATTTCCTCTTTAACCCTGTTGAAACTGAACTTGATGCTTAATTGCTAGGTTGATTCCATTACATTGTATTAGCAAATGAATGATTCATTGATTGATTCACATGGCTGTTCCTATTTAGTTCTGGTCTCAATAATTAATGGACTGTGAACTTCAGAGAAAATGTTTGTTTAACAGTTATAAATCATGCCTCTCTAAATGTGTGATAGACATTAATTTCAATTCCTGAGTTTGTAACTGAGAACACTATCACTTGACCCACACACACAAACTTCTTACATGTACACTCACCTACCCCCATGCCATTCACTGAAATCTGAGTGTGATGCACCATGTCACACACACACTCTATTGCTTCCCTAACACACATTGAAATTCCTGAAATTCACATCACACCCCTATTTTTCCTATACACTACTCACACAATATGAGGACAGTCCCATATTCATGTACCACACATTCCATAATACACATATGGCTCTCACACTTGGCCATGTATCCCACACACATGGTAGTTGTAACACACATACACATCCAACCTACATATTGTATTCACATGTATCACACTCATGTAGTTTCACACACATGCCACTATGTTAACACTACACACACATGTATTCCTCTTCCTTTTAACCCATGCATATATTTACATATGTATATGTATACATATATATCTATATATGTGAGATATATTATCATGTAGCCTATAGATGTATATGTGATTAACTATATTAAATTAGATATATAATTAATGTGTGTTTAGCCTATGTACAGGGCACATAGCCTATGGCTCATTGCCTATGTATATGGCATGAATGCCAGTAAACATGTGTTGTTGGCTTGTATAGTCTAG
The DNA here is from genome assembly GCA_029216955.1 of Iris pallida. NCBI lineage: Eukaryota > Viridiplantae > Streptophyta > Magnoliopsida > Asparagales > Iridaceae > Iris > Iris pallida. The sequence continues at coordinate 2,375,693 of JANAVB010005598.1, forward strand.
ATAGTGTGTGTGTGTGTGCTTGCTAGAATAGGCTGGTTAGGCCTAGTGAGACTTGTTTGGCTTAGGTTTGACCTAGTTGACTTAGTTTGACCAGTCTAGTTGACTGGAGTTGACCAAAAGTCAACATTTAGTCTGGATGTGACCAATTGACCTAGTTTTGACTAGAGTATTGACTTGGGTTGACCCAGAGTTGACCAAGTTTGACTTGGACCTAGTTTGACCTAGACAGTTGACTAGGTTTGACTTAGAGTTGACTTTGACCTAGATTGGTCTAGAAATCATGTAGTTTGCATTGTATCATTCATTTACCTTATCTTAAACACATTATAACCTGTACTACTCTATTTAGGACATTGTGACTCCGGTGCGGACATCTGACATTACACTACTCTTTTCAAAGTATCAGGCGAGTACATTCTCTGATAGTTCTCTCATTTAATTGTCAATTATTGTACTTCAGTTATAGTTAGTTTTATGTGATTCTCTGTTACAACACGTATGGATATTTCTGGATTCATGTATACGACACACATACCTTACTTATCTGGCCTCTATTACTGGAATCACTGGAATCATTCCGGAATCTATTTCTGGAATCATCATATTTTGGCTGGACTCATCTCGATTCTCGTGTCGAATTCTGGATTCATTTGTTTTGCGGGGACGGGGAAATATTGAGTAAGACATGTAGACATACCCCAAATCTGAAATCTCCCAACTGGAATCTACTGGAAGCATAGCCATCTCTCGTCTGATCAGTGAGAGATGTGCCTGATTACCTACAGCCGTTTACATGTCGATCTCGGTATTTTAAAACACTACTGTTAGAATAGCTGGACTCACCTGGATTCTTGATCACTACCTAGAATCATCTTGTACTGGATTCATCTTGTATTAGATTCATCTCGTATTGGATTTATAGTAGTTTTACACTTGTTTTGCATTTACTGTCTGGACTTATTATGTTACTTTAGTTCAGCTAGATTTATTTTACAGTCTTCATTGCCATCATTCTTCTCTTGTTTTAGTTACTTTACTTCCTTGTATCTTACTGCTTCTCTATACTATCACCTAAATATAACTGCCATATTCATCAATAAAACTGTCTATAACTGCTTTATAGTTCTCTGTCATTACTTGGGTTTTTTTGATGAGTTGTACTCGTTCCTGTCCTGACTGGACCTGTTGTAAATTTTACAGATGATTGCCCTGAGGACACATACCCTACATATTACTGACCAGGAGATGGCTTAGCTACCTATAGCCCCGACACTCAGGAGTGATCGGGAGATTAGCTAGTTGTTTTGTTTAGCTTTCATGTTTTAGAACTGGAGTTGTATATAAGTTGAGATTTGTTGTTGAGATTTGTAGTTGAGATTTTCTGAGATTATATTATTAGTTGTTGGTTTTATTCTGTTATTAGTCTTAGTTTTAATCTTCTGTGCTATCATATCGTTCTTTGACTGTGATTGAGATTACATTATATCTATACTTGTCCTCCGTTCGGAGTTGATTTTTTTGACAAGTACATTATATAATTGCGTGATTGGTTGGTTAGATAGTGACCTAGAACAACGTTCTACCGCCGATACTGGGCGTAGGCTGGGCGTTGTTACGCGCTCGTACCCTCACAGTGGGTGCGGGTCGTGACACTTCCTATAGGGTTATGTTTTATCAAGATAGTAGGCATCTCTTATTCGAATTCGAATATAACTAAAATATGTCGGTTCAAAAGGATTTCACTCTTCAACTAACCTGGGTAAATGAGAGGTAAGGTTGAAGAACTTTTCAGAAAGAAAATTTACGACAAAAGGTGAGAATCTATGACAAGTCCAGAACCTTGCTATACAATATGATTAGATAAGTGTTTGGATTCTTTAAGTCATAGTGACTAGTGTATGGGGGATCGGTGTTTGGTGTTGTGTAGAAGGCATGTGCTGGTTTGAGTGGAATGCATACATCATAGGTATGATGTGTCTTGCTTGGATCATGGGTATTCAGTATAGTCAAGGGAATGGTTCAATATTTGCTTGGTTAAACTAAAATGGAACAAAATAGGCATCTTATGATTTATTCTACGGGAAAATGTGTTATACATGTGGTGTAATTAAAATAGAGCATAGTAAGGTGTGTTTGTGTGGGACATGTATGTCATATGTGTAGAGTGGCTCGTCTAGTTTATGAGTGTAAAATTTGCCGGAAGAAAAATACTAGTGTTGTGCTTCAAATATCAAAGTCACGATAGGAGTTATCAGATGACGTGGATAGGAGTGGAGGTTATGAACCACTATTTTATTAGTTCAATTGGAACCAATCTACCCCAATCATTTGTTAACTCAAGAAGCCCTATATTTTTTAGAAGGGATTGGAAACTGAGGCTTGGAATCTATACGCCTCAAAAATCTCGTTCTCGACTTAAAATAAGATATTATTCTATGATAGAATGGATTGAAGAATTCAAGGTTGCGATCTTTTACCGCAGTTATCTATACGCACGAACAAAGGGATAATAAAGGCAATACGAAGATCCTATCGCAACTTCCAAACAAATGGAAGAACGGTTACGAATGGAATCCAAGTTTGGCATTCCATTCTAAAAGATAGAATACATTAAGTTCAATGTTCTGTCCAACCTATAGAAGTTGGCTAATCGTGAAAAGTACAGTAATATAACTTCTAAGGAGGTCAAATTTTAAGGAGATGTATAAAGAAATGGGTACTCATGATCACAGACACGGACTCTAAAGGAAGCCTAGGTATTACCTATTTAACTATGTTCATATATTGACCATGTTTCATCAAGACAGTATGAAGGGTCTTGGTCGAGCATAACCGGAAACAAGTTGGTACAACGAGATTCCATTCATCGCATAACTTAGGCTACGAAGAGATACGGTTAAAGAATTTATGGAAAGGGGATAAGTGGACCATGAGATGTGTCACGCCCCACTCCCGCAGGAGCGATCGTCCTCGCTAAGGCATGATGCCGCACGGGCCTAGGTTGCGCCCGTGCAAGACTAATCCCAGAAACGATCGATTTGAGCTAGGCCACAGAGTCGCACAGAGTGTCCCCATTTGCAGCGAAAAGTAAATGAACGCAAATTGAAGCGAATTCAAACTCTTTATTGATTTTCAAGAAGGTTACAAGCGACGCTAGGCCGAGTTTACAAGTCTCTCAAGCTCTCTCTCTCTCGCTGAAACATAAAAGGCGTGCCAAGTGGCTTACAAGATGAAATGATTCATGGCGATGTTCTGATACATTATGTCCTGTATATGGTACTTCAGCTCCTTGTAATGCTCCAAGGCTCCAGAGTTGGCTCCGCGCCTTAGCATGTTCGAGGGAAGCTCCGCACCCGATGACGTTTCCTGCATCCTGCAAGCAAACTATGGGGTTATCAGTACAATATTATGCACTGGTGGGGAGGCTAGCTCGCCCACAATGCTATCATTACCAAACACGTTCTATTTACTTTTGTGTACCGTCTATCATTCGTTGTCTTTCTAATCTTTCCTTAGGGTCAATTTCATGGCATATTTCAAGACCTATCTCGTGTTACTGATTTCAATGTGTTGCATGAAAATACATGCACGACTAACCCATACTTACCGTCCGGCCTTCCCTGTCCAAAGTAAACCAAGTTAGTCAATAATTCATATGTAATACTTAACGTGATTCTCGTAAACATTCAGTGTCGAGGGCGTGTCCTTGCCTCACATTCTAGAGCGTCGTAGGCGTGTTTTCTAACTCATTTGCATGAAGTACTCTCGATCATTTGGTGTGTTATATTCAATCCTATTCAAGAGGTACCTTGTTCAGTTAACTTAGACTACTTTGTTTCAATGCAAGGACTTACACGTAGATTGCCACCAGCAAAGCCCACTTAATCTATATGTACCGGTCGCTGGCATGTCAGCCATTTTGGATATTTTCTTTTGATATTCCCATCTATCAAGCATGATGGCTTATACACCTTGATAGACTATTGAAGTACCGGCCCTACGTTTGGTTATGTGCCCAAGCCCGCACACCTGTCCGCCTGTAGGCCATGATTTTGCCTAGGATGGCCACGACATCGTCGTTCGTTGCTTGGAATCCTTTCACTCGTGCACGAATCCGTCCACGACCATTTCGTATTTTCTTATCATTTTAACTTAACGGCTGTCTTTGAGCCATAGGCTGTCTCTGAGCCATAATGCGTTATCGACCAGGTTGGCGTCCGTACAGCACGGGTAGCGAGCTCCGTTACACGTGCCCGTCATACCTGTCGCTAACCATTCCTTTCTTTCTTATCTTTTATTCATTCATTCTTTTCTTTCTTTCACTTGTCCGTTCGTTCGTTGATTCACTCACATACTCGTTCATTCATTCGTTGATTCATTCATTCACTTATTCGTTTATTCTTTCATTCATACATTATGCAACTCCCCGTACGGAAGTCGTCTTGGCGACCCATCGGTCCCGAAGTCTTTCAATGTTGCTATACTCTACTCGGAACGACTATGTCGATAGTCTTCCGTTTCATTGTTGTAAACCATTTATTGTTTCATTATTGAACGCATAAGAGACTTGAACGTAAGCTTGTGCCTTAGCACGAGCGTGGAGCGCGGTACGAGAGTTCTCATATTTTCTATATTCTTTTCCATATTCTATACAAGCATACGAGATGGGATTATTCCCTTAGCTAGGTGCGTTGAGTCCTTTATTAGCATGCACGGTGTTATCGTCTAGCGATTCTAGCAATAGTGTCCGTATTGTTATGTGTCTAGGCTAAGTAAAGACGGGTTCATCGGAGCCACCCGCCTTAGCGATGTTCGCATCGACCGAGCGATACTCCGAGCGCGCCTTTGAAAGTCTAAGTCTGAATTCATCTTTGATGGGCCAATGTAAGCCTTGCATCGATTCTTTATCAGGTCGATGCCAACTCTTCGGGTCGACGGCTCCTTTGAGTTGTTGCACTTGCCGTTTGAATCGATAATCCGCTAGGGCGGAGCGGGTCATTATAAGATGGAGACTACATAATAGGTGTAGGGACCTATTTCATAAAGTTTGGTTTTATAGTCAAAATATGACGATATGCATGGATTGGTTTAACTGGATTTTAATGGGTTCCCAATTGGATATCAATCTTTGATTGATTGAACTTGGGTTTTAATCTATATTGGTTGGATAAGATTCCATAAAATTAACCTAAACTATTCCTATTAGGTACGGGTAACCTATAATAAGTTCCAACTCAAGTGGTTACGCTAATTACCAGCCGGATTGGTTAATTAGGTTCCTAAAGCCCAAAAATGTGCCTTCTGTGATTTTTGTGTTTAAGTAGCACAAGAAGACTCAATTGAGTGGCACACTAGTGACATGTGCATAGTGGGCTTTGAGTAGATCACAACCTTATATTGGGTCCAAAGGTTTGAGTCACGGTTGAGTCTCTAATTGGAGTCAGGAAGTACATCGGTATTACGGTAAGGGTTCTAGTTAGTCTTTTTGACTTGAAAGTCGTATCATGAAAATAGAGCATAAGAGGACATGTTTAAGTTGGACATGATATGTCTAAGTGAAGGTGAACTCGTTTAGGTCTTGTATATGCAATTTGTTGGAAGGTATCAGTTGGTCTCGTGCTTCGAATATCAATATGACGGTCGGGGACACCAAAAGATCTAAATAGAAAGTGGGTGTTAATGAGGCATTAATTTATCCTCCTAGTGGGAACCAACTTATCATAATCAATCGATGATCCTAGTAAATCCTAAAATTCAGAAGGGCTTATAATCTATTCACTCCAGAAACTAAGATACAATTTTTGGATTAATGAGGTTTAAAATAATTCCAAAGTGGTGATATTGTACCTCGACTCTTGTTTATAAAAGAATATTACACGACATAGTGGATAATGGAATATGAGATATGAATCAAGTTCAAGATCGTTCTTCGATTTCGAATAGATGGAAGACGATTATGTATATATAGCTTTTATGGCCATAGGTGGTATGGCGAGCTAAGGGGGACATTCTGTTTCTATCTTCCCTAAAATATAAGTGTTTGTTTTTTCAAAATAAGTAAGGGCAAAAAATAATAAAAGTTCAAGGGAGAGGGGATCGAATGTGAATATGAGGTTCCAAGGGCGATTGAATAATTCAAGGAAAATTGTCAAGGTAGTTGCGGATGAGATCCTAGAGGGCAACTATATCTTAATCCATGTGTACTATTCATATGAAGAGCGAACCAAGTGTACTAAGGTTGATCAGACCATAATACACTGATTCTAATTAGACAATATATTAGTGGACGTCTCCAATAAACATATGTCCTGAACAAGCTCGATAAAGAATAAGCTTGCAAAACTAGGCTATAATAGCGACGTTAGTCGAGATTTTCCAAAATATAAGTACACGAGAATTATGATTGAAGGAAAGCACAAGTAGTTCAAGTTCATCAAAATCTAAGATTTGTCTGGTGTTGGTGCCTCTATAGTTGTCCTACTATCTTTTTATCTAATGCCTTAGTCGACCAATAGGTTAGGGACCTCTAAACTCTATAGTCTAGGTAAACTTACTAGTGTCAGTCAATTACCTCGTTATTAGGTCACAAGGACAACGTGATGCTAGGTTGGGAGGCATGCTAACCAACTTATAGAATTTCCACTAGTATTAGATTTGAATCAATGGGGCATACATGGTATTTTCCTAACATCTATAGTATCCGAAAACTGTAATCATGTCTGAAGTCATTTGATTGAGAATTTATGCCACACCTGGTTGTAGTAAATCCTTAGTTTGTGACTCAAATATGATATGATTATCAGATATTTTATTAACTCTATCCAAAATTTGACACAAAAATAACTAAGATCAAAGGAGGACAACTAAGACATAGTTTTAACAATATTCGATAACCTACGTTTACTTGAAATAATACCAACTTTAGGGGTCATGCTTTGTCAGTGAGCTGCTGGCTGCAGTAAACCCCGTAGTCTCCATAAGTCAAATAAATGACGACAGTACGCTGCTGTCTTGCCATTATAAGTCAATGAATATTCTTCCAACTATATCCGTAAGAATTCAAAGAAGCTTTTAGAGATTCAAACAAGTTGATTAGATAGAAAAGTGAAATCATCTATTCTTGAAGTGGCCGTATCAATTTTGAAAATCAAACGATCGACTAGAAAAATAACCGAAAACGAGAAGTAAAAAATTTCTAACTTTTACTTCTCTCGTACTCAAGGATCGAGGGACAAACATGAAACAAAACTGACTCAAAATTACTAGACGGATAACTGGGTTATATTAGGCTCAAAAGTCAACGGGTGTAAATAGAATATTAAATAATTACTTATGGAAACAAATGAGTGATACAGCTTAGGCAGGAAAGATAACTCGAACCGATCCCAAGGTGATCAAGATGGGAGAAGTGTAAGTATCTGTCCTATAAGTCTCAATCCTTAAAAATAAAAGATTGATCAGGAAGGAAATAACTGAAGACAAGAGAAGTACAAACATTCTAATCTCTATTTCATGTGTATTCAAATGATTGAGGGAGAACTTTGAATCGAAACTAACTCGAGACTCGTATATGGATAACCGAATCAGAAATTATATAAATAAATCCTTATGGAAAAATAAAAATTAAATAGGCAATTCAGACTTATGATATGAGGATGATATCTAAAGAGGGCAAAACAATTTATCAAAGTTAGAGCATTAATTCTAGGAATGTCTAACTTACCAAGTGAATAGTCTATCCATATTGGATCATATCGTCATATCAAAAATGCAATAGTGTATCTATGGGGATCTGTCAAGCAATCTAAATTTAATAACTCCTTACCTAAATTACATGGCCTATTTAACAACCTTAATTACCTAACGGTCAATTTGAATAAGAGACTCATATTCCTAGTCATCCTCCTAAGTGAATTTAATCCTAATTGTGAATGGGCATTTCCTAGTCGCGGGCTCGCAATAGTACGACTAACTTAAGTACTATCACGAGTTCGTATGATTTGCGAAAACAGACCTGCATGGGCTATCACAAAAACTTGTTACGATCCGCACCCATTTTTCGGGATACTAGTGCGTGTCCAAGTGTAACCACCACTTTCTAAAAATAGGAGTATTTTTGACTTTTTGTAAATTTTGATTATTTTAAATATCTTTTAATTGATGAATCGTGTTAGTGTCATAATTAGTAAAGCCTTAGAACCACATTGGTTCGATATTAGACATGACCAAGAAACCTACTTTGTGAGATTAGACAACCTTTGATTCATTCTATTTTAGTTAGTTATCTTCAAATCTAACTAAGGAATTAATTATAAATGACTAAAACCTTAAGGTAGAATGAGCCTTTTCTTAAAGGGCTTTACATGACAAGTTAGGAAGGCCCTTAAGCATTGAACTAAACCAAACCCTAGCCCAACCCCTCTTGGCCGGCCACATGGTCCATTCCCCCTTGCTATTAATAGCTAACCTTCCTCCTTCTTTCCCCTTTCATTAGAAACCATAACCCTAATTTGTGTTCTTTCCCAAATTTTCTCTATCTTCCTAAATTGAGTCCAAATTCCCTCAAATCAATTGCAAACTCTTCTTCTTGAAGAGAGAAAGCCTCTATTGGCTAGCTTGGGAGCATTTGAAACAATTTGGCCATTGGAGCTTGGTGGAGATCTAGATCTAAAAGTTTTTCATTGAGATTCCAACTCTCATTTGGTAAGAGCCCTATAAACCCTCTAATTTCCCATTCATTAGTGTAGAAGCATTTATTTAGGATCCCCATTGCTTTAGGAATGATTTGGATCAAGTTTGGATTCATTTGGAGTGCGTATTATGTGAGTATCGAGTACGCACACCAATTGTTTGATGAAACGACCCATAGGGCATTCCATGGTTTAATTTCAGTTTTTCATGTTGTTTTGGGTTGGGATGGCCATGTTATAGATATACTATGATTATCTAGTGATATTATAAGGGTTTCATAGATTATTATGGATTGGGGTTTGATATTAAGTTAGTGGTTTACTGTGGGTTCTCTGTCCTGCTCATTTGTTCAGCCTCCTTAGCATGCCTGCATATCCTGTCCTCCTCTAATTTATGTCAGACACAACTAAGCAGTCCACAGCATCTGGATCATTCCCTTGGCATATCTAATTGTTCTGTCCACCATGTCTTTGACTATCAGTCTTCATTTGTGGTGCCCTGCATTTGAGTAGCAGTCCCCTGCTTTACATTAATGTTCAGTTCCAATAGGATTCACATCAGTCCAATTGGCTCATGTTTTAGCCATTGGGAAGTAAGTCTGTCCTACATGCCAATTGTCAATTTCCATGAACCATATTACCTCTATGTTAAGTCCATGTCATGAACTTCATCCTAGTTTCAGACTCTCTTTAGCATTTGTACCAATGGTGAGAGTTATGTTCAGTCTTCACATTAGCGTTCTGCCCATCACCTGTTATATTCATCACTTCAGTCGAGCCCCTTTGGTTTAGACCTTGTACATGTTGTCCTGGATATAGGATTAGTTGGATACCATGTTTGTAGTGTTCTGCACTATGCATTTGTCCAATGTCAGTCTCGAATGTCCAAGTATGGAGTACCTGATCTGAAATTGATGTAAACATCTATTCTTCTGTCCATCTAACCATACGCCTTAGTTCCTAGGTTAGGATCATATATCATGTCAGATACTTATATGTTCAGACCATGTTTGTAGTGTCTTGCATTAGAGTATCGAGCACATCCCAATTGTCTAATCCCCTTTTCTTTTTAGTTTAGTTCTTGCCTATACTTGGTTCAGTTCTTATCATCCTTTTGAATGCCCAGCTATAGAGTATATGTCCCTATATGTAAATGTGTTTGATTCAGTGGTTGATACATAATGCTTTAGGTTCAAACCAAGTTACTCATTTCTGAATGTGATGTCAGTCCCTACCCATATTTCTATTCCAATGTGATAGCTCTAATTTGGAATCTCAGTTCGGATTTGACCTCAAGTTCAGACCTTGAACTTCAAGTTCAGATTTGAACTCTCTGACCTGTTTACTATATTGTTGCAGTCTAATTAAACCTTGCCCAATATATTTCCTGTATTCCCCCATAGATCAGTACATTGATTGGATGATTGATGTTCAGTTAGTTCACTGCCTTGGGTTCCCTTCTCTTGGTTAGATATTCCTAAATTGTCCAGTTGATACCTAAACATGAAACATCAACATTGGTTCCGTCCCTCTCGATTTGATTCACTGCATTGTAATTAGATCACTGCATTCTTGCATCTGTCCTTAAGCCCTTGTCCACTGCATTGCCTTATGTTCGGTCATGAACTTAGGCTCAATGATGAGCTCGAGTAGGAGTGAAGTTCAATCCTCCCTTAGCCAACACCTCCTTATGTACCAGTCAACTTTCGAACCTAGTATAAGTCATATGATTCTTCTTACTTGCGATACCTATCAGTATAAATGGTTTTGGAAATAGGATTTAAAGTATCTAGGGGTTTCTTTTGTATTTGTGTTGGGGGATCAAAACAAAACAGTGTTACCTATGGTTGTGTCCTAGAGTATCAGATGGTATCAGACCATTTTTGTGGTCGGTCCCTGGCTTACTGTATTGACCATCCACTATTAGTTCTGTCCATTTATGATTATACCTTTTTATTCATATGTTGGCCATAAGATTATTGGGTTCAGTCCACAACCATTTGGAGTCCTGTCCCTATTTACCTCTTGTATGTGTATTTACTGATTTCAGACCCAAATCCACTCTAGGTATTAGTCTCTGTGTCCTGCATCTATACATATGTGCAGGTCGTAGGCATGCTTTGCTATTCAGCCACTGCAGTAGCAGGGCAGTAACAGCAGTAGTGGTAGGAGTAAGGAATATGGGATGTGTTAAGATAATACTTGTGTGTCTGTATATATATATATATATATATATATATATATATATATATATATATATATATATATATATATATAAGAGGAAGGGAGGTAATCTATAGGAGTAAGAAGAAGCCAATATGTTGGGCAGGAAGTGGATATATATATATATATATATATATATATATATATATATATATATATATATATATATATATATATATATATATATATAAGAGGAAGGGAGGTAATCTATAGGAGTAAGAAGAAGCCAATATGTTGGGCAGGAAGTGGAGAACATCAGTTAAGGGGAGAAGGAAACCAATGAGGAAGCTCCTATTGGATTTGGGGCCCGTTTGGTTCATCGGATTGGATAACGTAATGTAATTGACATTACGTCGTAATTCTAGTTCGGATGTTTGGTTGAACAATTTTTATCTAGATGTAATGTACTCACGATTACAAATTTGATTATATTACATCACCTTCTATTCAAATCGATTACATCACAAAACCTATGTAATTCTAATTACATTACAACTTCAGATTCTAAATTAAAATTTTGTCCTTTTAACAAATTTTCAACTCCAGAAATCCCGATGGAAGGAAAAAAAAAGTCGTAGATCTAAATTTTTTCACACCCCCTCCCTGCCGTGCCCCCCTTTCTTCGTTGTCTCGAGACTGCAGCAGCGCAGTCCCCATCCGCTGGGAAAGGAAGGAGTTGAGGGCGTCGTTGCCTCCTCGTTCCATTTTTTTGAGCTGGAGCTCGGACTGGGAGTCCATGGTGATGGAGCGGACGAAGCTGAGGTGGACGCCGAGGCCGCGGTGCCTCCCAGAGCACTCCAGGCACATGAAGACCCCGTAGGAGATAAAGGCTCACTGGAGGTTCTTCTGGGAATAGTCCACGCACATGCGGTTCGATGCGTTGGAGGTCCGGAGGTGCCGGACCCGTCGGGACGCGATGGGCACCGCCGCCGCCTCCATGGGAGTGGGAGTGGGAGTGGGGCTGGATAAAGGGAACAGAGAAAAAAGCAGCAGCAGCTCCTCTTTCTTCTTTCCCTCCCCTCTTTCTTCTTTCCCTCTTTATGAAGTTGTCAGCAATGGGCACGTGGAGTGAATTTTTTTTATATTTCAATTTTCGGTGGAGTTAAGCAGAAAGGACCTCATATTTTTTCTTTGTTTTCGATCTAAATTATTCTCCTATATAAATTTTCTGAAAGGGTATTTAAATATCTTAGAGTTTGCGTAGGATTTGGTAGATTTTATTTGATTACTGGATATTTCAGTTACATGATACGATGAGATATTATTTTGATCATTTGTTATATGATACCATATGAATGTTCTGGTTTATAACTATTTGAACTTTTGTCTGAGATGGAATAAAATTTATTTTATATCATTGTTATTTTATATCATTGTAAGTTTCAAGTTGTCCTGGAAATATGCAATAAGGGATTTCTCAGATCTTACAATGTACGAGCAAGGCTAGTCTATCCAATAATTAATTGCGCCAACCATGAAATAGACGTGTCCCAGCGGGACAGTCCATTATCAATATGCAGAAAAATATAAACAGATACCACTCCCTGTCCGTGTGGCATATTTGCAGTATCCGTGGGAACCAGCCGGCATGTCGGGGCACTAATTGTCCCAAAATGGCTGCCATGTAAGAACTCGAAAATATATTCTCTTCATGCAATAGTTATTTTATTTAACTTAATAGTCCCTACGTTAATTGAAATCTCATGTCGTGGATCATGGTCATTCTGAATAAGTACTTCCGTACAGATTACGATATGCATAACTCTACAACGATGTCCGTACGGTTAGGTTGTAGGTCTTACATAGCGTAATACAACAATCAAACCTAGCCACGGGATAATCATGCCTTGACTGTAAGGTACACATGCTGCTTTTGTAGAAAGAATTTGAAGTCAGCACGTGTCCATATGCCAATGTTCGGGATCGGCTAGTCGATCGCAATGGTTCATAGTTCATACATGAACGTGCCTCATTCAATTCAATAAGACGACTAGCCAGTCTTTTAGTTCTAACTAAGAACGCATGATCAATCATTTAGTCAAGGTAATAATTATTGTCAATTCGTGACAAGGTATGAAAGTCAAACTAGTATTTAGTATGGTCGAGTCTATAACTCTTAGGGTTAAGTACCAGTGATATGGATGCCCACAAGCCAATCAAGACACGGAGCACACTCCACACAACAATATGTATTTAAACACTAACATGCATCAAGTGGCACAATCCAACAAAATGTACGAGATAAGACGAAATGTTCGAATTCGGCGAATCATGCGGGATAAGACAGATGGCGTAAATTTAGCGAAAGCACGGACTGAAACGACTCTTATGCGCACACAGGTACATAATGCACTGATTCACTGTGGGCACATAGCAGTCCCTTTGGGAGCATAGCAGTTCCTTTAGGAGCATAACAATTTCTTTGGGAGCATAACAATTTCTTTGGGAGCATAACAATTCTTTTGGGAGCATAGCAATTCCTTTGGAAGCATAGCAATTCCTTTGGGAGCATAACAATTCTTTTGGGCGTATAACATATAGTGCCTTCGGGCGCATAACATGCCTTTGGGCACATAGTGCCTCTGGACGCATAACATACCTTTGGGCGCATAGTGCCTTTGGGCGCATAACATGTCTTTGGACGCATAGTGCCTTCGGGCGGATAACATGTCTTTGGGCACATAGTGCCTTTGGACGCATAGTGCCTTTGGGCGCATAACATACCTTTGGGCGCATAGTGCCTTTGGACGCATAACATGCCTTTGGGCGCATAACATGCCTTCGGACGCATAGTGCCTTTGGACGCATAGTGTCTTTGGACGCATAACATGCCTTTGGGCGCATAGTGCCTCTGGGCGCATAACATGCCTTTGGGCGCATAGTGCCTTTGGGCGCATAACATGCCTTTGGGCGCATAGTGCCTTCGGACGCATAACATGCCTTTGGACGCATAGTGCCTTTGGGCGCATAACATGCATACCTCTGCACCAGCAAGCTTCGGCTATGGAATTTCAAAAACTTCCAATGGCCATAACTTGGGCTATCGGACTAGGAATTGGGTGAAATAAAGGTCAAAACTGACTAGAATTAAATTCTCTACAATATGGAACAACTTGTTTTTGAAAAAATAAAATTTGATAGATCAAAATCATGAAAAACTATAAAATCTGAAACTTAAAACCTAGATCTACACAACCATCCATGGAAATCAAAAACTTCAAGACCTAAACTTGTAGAGAAAGAGGAGAGGAACAACATGGACTAAAATAAATAGGGATGCATAAAATCTCTTATGGTGTGCAAGATGTACTTGCCTCTCCAAATTGGGTTAGGGTTTTGGTGGAGGAAATGAAATGAGAGTTTGTGAGGAGAGAAAAAAGAAAAGGTGTATAAATATCAAGTCAAGTTTGATCTCCACCACCCATTCCTTCCCCATACAATCTAGGCCATCCACCCCTTCTCATGATGAGCCAATCCAAACCAAGTTGGTTCAACATGAACCAAAGTAAACCAAGAGCTAAGCAAAAGCAGAAAATAAAATACAGAAAAATATTTAGCATATAATTAAAGGAATTAAATACAAAATAAATGCATGATAAATACTAAATAAATACAGTCAAGTTTAGTACACGTATCAAAAATACGTATCCCAGAAACGGAGAGTGACATCTCTACCCTCCTTAGAAAAATTCCGTCCTCGGAATTTAAAATCCAAGCAGGCTAGAAACATCAGGGCTAGATTAATCCAAGTACAAGCAATTCTAGCAAGCAAGCAATCATCTTACAATATTAATAGCAAGTAATCTATCTATATTTATCAATCTACGACATCAAACAATTTCTATCCATGGGGTGATAAGCATGAGGAATCAAGACAATCAAGGTACACGGAAAGAAATATACCTTGTGAGTCAAATAAGTGCGGATACCGTGATCGGATATCATCCTCACGTTCCCACGTTGACTCTCCTAAGGAGTAATGACCCCAAGTTTAACTCCTCTTCTTAAAAATTTAAAAAAATTTATTTATCTATTTAATTTAAATGGTGATTTTTAGAATTTTATAAATTACTTAGTTAATTATTACGATAGATGATTTTAACTATGGCTTGAGTGTAATTATAAAAATATTTGTTAATACAAGTATTTATAATAGATTATGTAGGAGTCAAGGTTGTACCTATGTTTTGTAATGACTGAGCTGAGGATTAGTTATTGCAGATTCTTGTTGAACATATATTTAATCTAGTGGTGAAGTGTCTTCATTACTGAATCTGTGTACTCATCTTGAGCAACTCGATCAGAGTAAATTTTTAATACCTTGGTCAGCATGGGTAGTACTTTATTTTATTTGTTTGATAGAATCAATTTTAGGAAAGAAAAAAAAAAGTAAAACACATATAGTGCATCCTACATTGTTCCTTCAAGGCTAGGCTTTGGTATTGTTTTCAGGAAGTTAGTTGCAGGTCATGCTATAGAGGCATGCTAGTGTAATTCAAGTCCAAAATATGTTCAACTTCTATCATGAGTTTATCATCATGAGTTTATCAGTTCTACTTGTGATACATTGTTAGGAAATAGGGCTTAGTCCGGCCCAGCCACAAGCCATCCAAATGTTACAAGTTCTGAACCTCCGATAGTCCACTATCATTTATATTCGCCAATGCCTATTGGATAGAAATCAATCCCATAGGAAATCATGCGCTCAAACCAATACAAGATATAGATATATACCATTTAAATATAAGCAAATCTTTATCCCTCTCATGTTTTCACCCTAAGGAATTTTCTATATATGTACCCAACATTGATCTCCTTATCATTAGCAAACCGATTGGTCATGTATATTATAAAACCCTAGCCGTCGGGGAAGCTATTCTTCCCGACGTCCCTTTTGTTCCAGCGACACTAAACCGAAGACGAGCTCCGACATTCCTCCTTGCCTCCGAACCAATCGACGCAGCCGGAGCCATTCCTATTCTCGCCATCGATCATCGAGACGCCCCTCGACACTGCGCTTTGATACTGGCGAGTCCCCTGCTCGACGAATAGTAAGCCTGCTACCTGGTAACCCTTCCCTCTTTCTTCTTTGTTTCTGCATATTTATGATAGGGAAAATTCTTTCATATTGAGCATAAGGAGTAGAGCATTAGTTGCACCCTTTAAAAACAATGGTGATGAGTGAATGCTATTACATGGTCTACTTGAGGAATAACCAGGTGGGAGCAATAGAGAATAATGGTTATATATGTGTTGGAGGAAGACTAGTAGGGTCAGCATGTTCCCAGAGAATTAGGCATGGGTGCTCTTGGAGATCTGGACACCCAACACCCAGTACCCAGACTCCAGAAAGCTAACTAGAGTAAGTGAAATAAGAGGTTGGTGTCACACATGATCCTTATGTGCCGTCTAGCACTGTGATACGATAACTTATTGATTATGTAAGTTATAATTGCATGCAATGAGTGCTTCAAGTTGGCCTTTTCCTTTTCTTTTCCTTTAACTTCATTGTTAGTATGCATGACTTTCTTTTTGTCTTTAGCACAAGGATTGTTGTATTTCCTGGTCAAATCTTTTTGGCAACATGTACATCAGTTGACACCTTCATTGTTTTTATAGAAAGAGTATCCTGCACCGATGTCCTTTGTATATCTGCAAAATCTTTTTAGTTGATTCCATATTCGTAGGGGTGAGTTCTTCATGATTGTTTGTACACAAGAATGGTTTAGAATATATGAGAGTATGCAGTACACTACTTCGATGTGCTTACAGCCATATCGTTCTTCTGTGTTATTGATTGCTAGGGGAAGGAGCCCATTAGAATGGACTGCAGTAAAGGTCAAAACTGACTAGAATTGAATTCTCTACAACATGGAACAAAATGTTTTTGAAAACAATAAAGTTTGATAGACCAAAACCATGAAAACTCATAAAATCCGAAACGTAAAACCTAGATCTACACACAACCATCCATGGAAATCAAAAACTTCAAGACCTAAACTTGTAGAGAAAGAGGAGAGGAACAACATGGACTAAAAATAAATAGGGATACATGAAATCTCTCATGGTGTGCAAGATGTACTTGCCTCTCCAAATTGGGTTAGGGTTTTGGTGGAGGAAATGAAATGAGAGTTTGTGGGGAGAGAAAAGAAAAGGTGTATAAATATCAAGTCAAGTTTGCTCTCCACCACCCATTCCTTCCCCCATACAATCTAGGCCATCCACCCCTTATCATGATGAACCAAGTCAAACCAAGTTGGTTCAACATGAACCAAAATAAATCAAGAGCTAAGCAAAAGCAGAAAATAAAATACATAAAATATTTAGCATATAATTAAAAGAATTAAATACAGAATAAATACATAATAAATACTAAATAAATACAGTCAAGTAGTACACGTATTAAAAATACATATCCCGGGAACGGGGAGTGACATGAGATCACTCTGAGCATCGACCCTACTTGACAGCTCATGACAGCAGGCGAGTACATTCTCTGATAGTAGTTCCTTGTCTTGATATTTTCTGTATCCGATTCAGTTATAGAGTTTTACTTGATTCTTGTCATGATGGTGCATGGACTAGTATACGTCGGATCATGGCATGAGATGTTATTCTTTGACTTTCTTGGTATATTGATAAATTGTTCGATCATGTTTCTTGTACTTGTATAGACACCGATTTCTGAGGGAGATTAGCTACCCTCTTGGAGAATCCTGTGTCATGATGTGCTATGTCCGGATCCATATACTATTCGGGGATGGGCAGTTATTATAGGCTATATGATCAATACCCCCATGTCACTATTCTTGTGCTTACGTCACCCTCACTGTACATAGGGTGTAGCAAGATCTTATATTATCTTGTGCTCGCTTTCCATGTTGGCCGGCTTGACCCTTCTTAAAATTTTCCTGTGATAGCCGGGCCAAATGGAACAGCCTGATCTTGACCCAAGCCGATCACATAATTCTATAATACCTCAAGGCACATTTTATGTTTACATTATACATCAGATATTCATGTACTGTTCTACTTTCTTGTACATTACACCCTAACATGATTTTCAGTTTATATATCATGTTTTACTTACAGTCTTGATATATCATCTTGTATTCCATTATAATTATCTCTTATAGCATTTATCAATACTATATAAATGTTGTTGGTGTTTGTGCTAGTTCATTATCCTGACAGGATTACCGTTGATGTTTATAGAGGATTTAGAGGCCGACTGCTCTACCTATTACGGAAGTGGCTAAGATGGAGACTTTGATCAGATGTTACCCTTGGTGCCAGTAGAGGATTTATCTCCTGCTTAGACTGTTAGATAGGTTTGACTGGACTGTGTTCCATCTAGTATTGAGACTTATGTTATATGTTATATTTTGGATTCTTGTGTTATATCTTTAACTCTAAACTGTGTTGTGACTTCGTATCTTTTTCAGTTCATATATTTCCATCATATCTTTATGATATTCGTGCCTACTTCCTTAGATGTCTTGTGATTGAGTTGAGATTATATACCTCCGTGCGGAGATGACAGGTACATATATATTGTGTCTAGATGCTATATTTTCTAGTAGACCTATACAATGTTCTACCGCCGATTCTGTGGCATAGGCTGGACGTACCCACGTGCTCGTGCCCCTAATCAGGGTGCGGATCGTGATACGTTTTTGTGGTGGCCCATGCAGGTCAGGGTCGCAACTAATACGATTTCTTAGTGGTGCTCGACTTAGAGTGCTGCTACGAGCCTGCAGTTAGGATATATGCTATGTTATTATTATAAAAGTTACTCGATCACAGTTAGGACTTTTGAGAGATTCCTGGGACGATCCTTGAGAATCTTGTTTTGAACTTAAATCTAAAATCCTTTCCTTTTGCTTCTGTTCACCCTTATTCCTTGTTATTGAACTTGATTTTGATAGAATCTTTGTTGATTTGATTTTTCATATCGAGAAGAATATTATGGCCTGAGTTCCGATATCTTCTGATGACATATGTTGACAGAAATAACAGGGAAGGTAAAACGTTTACTTGGTTATGGAACCTAGAGTTTATCGCAGCTATATTAGCCGGCGTGGCAAAAACGTAGAGACCTGACTTCGGATGTACATATCTTGGTTATGAGATTTGGGATTCCATGCAGCTATACTAGTCGGCATAGCAAGGATTCCAGACGACATGATTATAGAGGTGCATGCCCCAGTTATGGACTCTATCGTTTATCGCAGCCTTGCTTACTAGCGTGGCGAGGATTCAGAGTATCATGATTTTGGATAGACGTGTATGATTATCAGATTGTATCTTGAGAAGGGTCCTAACATGTCATCTTTATCATTTCATTTCTGTTATTATAGATTTTGTTCCATCCTAAATTAGCTTAAGAGTTAGGATACCTTCAGTTCTTTAGTCCAGATCCTGGTAGATTCTCATTTCATTATAGGTTCTTCATAGTGTGATGGCTTGGTGATTGCAGTTGGTCTGTGTTCTTGATTAATTGTGTTAATAGTTTAGAGTATGGTTGGGAAGTATTGTATATGGTTTTGATAATTAGATATAGATGAGAACCCTAGAGTGAACAATAAGTGTCAAGGTAGGAGTTGCACCAGGAAACAGGATATGAGGAGTACCCTAGTAGCCAGAGACAAGGTATCTCAAATGTTATAGAAGTTTAGGCACCCAAACGGTTTAGTGACTGGTTGGAGAAAGGGTATGAACAACCTAGTATAGGGGTACCATCCTAGTATCATTTAGAAGAGTTAGTGCCTTGTGTAGACAGTGACTAGACATGGGAAGACACCCTGGAGAGAGTATTCTAGATAGACGAGTATTCTTTCGTGACTTCGATTTCTGGAGCGTCAGAGATGTCAATCTCTGAAAACTTCCTTCATAAGTTGTAGTAGACAAGATTATCTTTATTTTGATATATTACGTCCCACTCAAACTTGTTCTCTTTTACTACTTTTGTATCACAACTTTCGGTTCAATTTAGGCCATTTGACCATTTTCTACTTTTATTTATGATTTTCATATGCACATTGCCATGACTTTTAACTTAGGAGCACAAGACTAGTTGTTTTATCAAAACCAACTTTAAATACATGATCTAGACAGGACACCCTACACCCATGACCTTCGTGTCCCACTTGGACACACCATCTTGTACTTTATTTTTATTGCATGACTTTTCTGACATAAGACCCAATCTTGATTTTCCCTACGGAGTCACTTTTATTTCCGACTCGAGTTAGAGACACCATTTCCACCTAAACTTGACGACCTAAAGTATGAGCACGACCCACTTTAAGCCCACTATCCATATTTCACTTGTGTCCCATTCATTTGAGCTTCTAATTTTTGCATCAATCTTTTCAGTCGCCACAACAGCAGTTCCAGGCCCCATCTAGGGCCCGGGTTTAGCAGTTTCATGCGACGACACGAGCTCCAGAACAACTAGATCAGCAGCACCCCCAAGGCAGTTTCAGCCAGCTCCTACCTGTACCGACTGTTGGAGGTCAGGCCATTCTTGGGAGGTGTACAGAAAGAGGCTGGGATTGTGCTTGCACTGTGGATCAACAGAGCATCTGGTTAAGAATTGTCTCTTAACCCTTCATCGTCCTAGCCAGTGTCCATACCAAGTGCAGAAAGATGGAGTTAGGCCACCTGTGGAATAGTGTCATGCCCCGCACCAGCAAAGGGATATAGCCAGCCGGGCAGGTTCCTGCTTTGACGGCCAAGCAGGCCGATGCTACAGGTGATGGGTTAGTAGTATGTCCTTTGTTCTTCTTCCGTCCTTTTTCCATGATTGTTGTATATTCCAATAGTACCTCTTGGCCTAGAGATGTCTAGAACTTGACCAAAATTGACCAATTGACCAAAAGTCAACTGTTAGTCAACATTAGCCTAGTTTGACCTAGAGTTGACTAGAGTTGACCAGTTGACCAAAAGTCAATTGTAAGTCAACTTTTGACCCAGTTTGACTTGATTTGACTTCATGTGACCTAGTTTGACCTAGTGTGACTCAGTGTGACCTAGTTTGACTTAGTGGACTGAGATTGACCTGGATTGCATATCATACATTAGAAAATTATGTGTAACACTGTTAAACCCTAATTAACTTAAAATATCTCATCTTTAGGTCTGTGAGATCACTCTGAGCGTCGACCCTACTTGACAGCTTAGGATAGCAGGCAAGTACATTCTCTGATAGTAGTTCCTTTTATTGATATTTTCTGTATCCGATTCAGTTATAGTGTTTTACTTGATTCCTGTCACGATGGTGCACGGACTAGTTTACGTCGGATCCTGGCACGAGATGTTATTTCTGGACTTTCTTGGTATATTGATACATTGTTCGATCTTGTTTCTTGTACTTGTATAGACACCAATTCTTGAGGGGGATTAGCTACCCTCTTGGAGAATCCCGTGTCATGACGTGCTATGTCTGGATCCATATACTATTCGAGGATGGAGAGTTATTATAGGTTATGTGATCAATACCCCTATGTCACTATTCTTGTGCTTGCGTCACCCTCACTGCACGTAGGGTGTAGCGAGATCTTATATTTCTTGTGCTCGCTTTCCACGTTGGCCGGCTTGACCCTTCTTGAGATTTTTCTGTGATAGACGGGCCAAATGTTACCCTTGGTGCCAGTAGAGGATTTACCTCCTGCTTAGACTGTTAGATAGGTTTGACTGGACTGCGTTCCAGCTAGTATTGAGACTTATTTTATATGTTATATTTTGGATTCTTGTGTTATATCTTAAACTCTAAATTGTGTCGTGACTTCGCATCTTTTTCAGGTCATATATTTCCATCATATCTTTATGATATTCGTGTCTATCTTCCTTAGATGTCTTGTGATTGAGTTGAGATTATATACCTCCGTGCGGCGATGACAGGTACATATATATTGTGTCTAGATGCTATAATTTCTAGTAGACCTATACAGCGTTCTACCGCCGATTCTGCGGCGTAGGCTGGACGTACCCACGTGCTCGTGCCCCTAATCAGGGTGCGGGTCGTGACACTTTATGATCATGCCACCATTCCGGATACCCATTTTTCTTGAAACATGATTCCTCAAGGTGTTTGCCACTTCCGCAATGAGAACATCGTCTACCAACTAGCTTTGAAGAATTATGTTGAGTAATGGAGGATGGAGCGATTTCTTAGCCGCCATAGCAACTTGAGATACGTCTCCAAGATTTAGCATAGTATTCCGACGTTGCTCTTGACATCGTATGGTTGAAAAAACAACTTCAGTACTAGGAAGTGGATCTGTGCGAAGGACTTCGCCTCTGATGGAATCATAAATATCATCTAGACCTGCAAGGAACAAATAAAATCGCTCTTCTTCGATTTCGGCCATACGTACCTTGATAACATCTGCTTGCGTAAAAATGATAGGTTTATGATCAAGTTCCTGCTAAATAACTTTCAGATCTGAAAAGTATGTCGATATTGGTCTCCCTGCCTGCTTTGTTGCCATAACTTTACGAGATAAATCGTAAATAATTGATTTATCAACACCTTCATAGAAAGTGCGAGAAACAGCATTCCACACATCTTTTTTAGTAAGTAAACGAATAAATAACATCATCACCTCAGTTTCCATAGAATTGATTAGCCATCCTTTTACAATAGCATCTTCCATAATGTATTTGTCATAGGTTGTATCACCTACATCAGGTTGTCGAGTTGTACCGGTAAGATATCCCTTCTTGCCTCTGCCAACGACGAACATAGTCACAACTTGCGACCAAACAGAAAAATTGGAGCCTTTCAACTTAACTGCAGTAGGAATTATGGTTGGTTCCTGTGCGAACATCATGTTCATCGTCGGTAGAACAACAAGAGCGTCAGGGGGATTTACCATCGTATGATACCCGAAACAATAGGTTTCGTAGTAATAAGCTAACAATCAGCTTGCTTAGAAGAACAATAGGCTCTTAGGGTTTTGCAACCGCTTTGATACCAAATTGAATTAAGAGTAGAAAAGAAGTATTAAAGAATATTGTATTTCTTTATTGCTCCACCATAGTATGGTTTGTATATAAATTTACAAGGCTGAATATAGAAGATTTACATGAGATTCTATAAGGCTAAAGACAGAAGGTGTATTAATACAATTAATACACAAGGAGGCTAAAGATAGAAGGCTTGTTAATGCACAAGCTGTATCCATATTAGTTGTGATTCAACATGAAACTTATTCTACAAATAATTGTTCTATGATACAATTAGGTGGTAAAAAAGAAGTTTGAACACACATTTTTGTTGATAGAGAATTTTACTAGATTGTGAGCAACCCTATTTTCAGTTCTCTTTATGAAAGCAAACTGGATTAGAATTGTAGATGGAAGATCATTCTGGATGTCATGAACCAGATCCTTAAGTTTCAATAAGTGAAGTTTCGCCTAGGAATATCCTGATAGAAGATAAAGAGTCACCTTTAATGATTACCTCCTTTGCTTGTAACTGGATAGCTAGTAAAATTTATTGACAAATTGCATGTATTTCTGCCTCCATGCAAGAATTGAACAAAAGGAATGTAGATGAATACCATGATATAGCACCTAGAGAGTTGCCATTAGAGTCTCTGGCCACTGCAGCTGCTGCAATGAATGAAGAGGATGTAGCTTCATCCATATTTATCTTGGTGATGTCTGCCACCGGAGGTGACCAACTGGATGATTTTGTGTATGCGGAGCGCATTTTTTGAAGGTTAGTTAAGACAAAGTGTATGAATATTTGATGGAGATAGCTTGTCTAATGATATACTGAATCTTCGGAGCTTCATGACGAAAGATGTACACACATCTTGCCTTCCATATCGCCCACAAGAGAGCTGCTCCCAATTTAAAAGCCTCATGTAATTGAGTGTCTAAAATCCAAGCTTCTAATAACTTGTTTATAGTGAAATAAATTTCAATCCATAGGCCAAGTGGACTATCAAACCAAATTCCTTGAACGACATTGCAATGTAAGAAGAGGTGGTTTGCATCTTCTTATGAAGAAGGCAGAATGGACAATCAAGGTCCATAAAGGTTACTTTCAAACTAATGGCCTGTCGGATAGGAAGAGCTTTTAGTAGCCTCCAGATAAAAGTCTAAATTCTAGGTGATAATTTATCCATCTTCCATAGACGATGCCAGATAGAATTATTTGCATCTGTAACAGAAGAAGAAGCCTCTTGTCTTCTAACACAACCAAAATAAGTCACATTAACGACGCTAGAGGACGTCGCTAAATAGCAAAAAATGTCGATGATTTTATTTAGCGACGAAATTAGCGACGTAACGACCATGTCGCGTAATACATGGTCGCTAACAAAGAAAACATTGTTGTTAGTCGCCATGATGACGTTTCTTTGTGACACAAAACGTTGCTAGAATTTTATTGGGCTAGCGACGTTTGCCGACATAGCATTGCTAATTAGCGATGTAACAATTCGTTGCCAATTGCCGCTGGCAATTCAACCTTTAGCAACGTAATTGGCAATGTTTAGTGACATTAAATCTGATAATCTGGGTTTGCCACGTCATTTTTTAGCGACTCTTGCGACAGTCAGCGACGTCTCCGACACAAGCTAGCGATGTTCAGATATGTACATAGCGACGAAATTAGCGACGAGATCTGACTATTTTTGTTGACATGTCGAATTTGCCACGTCAGCATGGTAGCGACATCTAGCGACGTTCTGCGATGTTTGATTTTTAGGTTAGCGACGTTCTGATATACCTTAGCGACGTATCATGGCATCGCTAAATTCTAAAAAAAATTTAAAAAAGGATTTTGTTTGCTTTTTCCATCAATGACATTTATATTATATAGCATTGTACCTGCATTTTAAATGACAGTTTATAAATAATAAACCCGGAGCAACCCTCCGTAGAATTCCCTATGTTCGTCGACCCCTTCGGTGGAACACTCAACACCGGTAAACCAATGTAGAGACAAATGATAAAAATGCACTACCAATAATCAAATAAATAGAATCCAACGATCAAAAAGACATGAAATAGTTGGGTGGATACAAATCTACTACCAAACGGCTATAAAAAGAGTTTGTCTAATAATGTTTCAACAATGACTCAATATAACACAAACTCTCACTAAATGCATAAAATAAATACATAACGACCTAACAATGGGTCAGCAACACAACAAATAAAAATAAGTCCAATAAAGTACTGTCTGGTCAGGAGGAGGTAGTCCCCGCATCTGGGACAACATGAACCTAAACTGCGTCTAGGTCAGCGTCACCAGTAATGACTCATCAGTAGAAGGAGGAGGAGGCAGTGGAACCGATACAGACGATGTGGATGCCGACGCACGACTAGGAAGTATCTGCTCCATGGCTAGTAGTCTAGAGTTGGTGGAATCCATAACAGCCACCAGCCTCGAAAGCTGATCGTCCATGTCCACCTACGACCCCTGCACCGCCTGAACGGTAAGATCTGTCCTCTCCTGCACTGTCTGAATGGCACGATCCGTCCTCTCTCCCGTCTCCCTAATGGTGCGCTCGAACATATCAAATCGTACGGTGAGTGCCGTATCGTCCGTCTACGGCTGAGGCTGGGGCTGTTCCACAATCCTCCGCAACAGCTCGTCACACAGCTCAGTAAGCTGGCGACGGAGTTCTTCCATTCGGACCGATTCCTGTGAGGGCTGTGGAGAATACACACTGGCAGAGGGGGCCCTGGATGACTGCATCGCCACAAAGGCACCGTAGGATCCCGTATCGTAGTACATTCCCCTATGAAGACCACCAACAGTGTTCATCCAGAGCTCGTCCAACACCCGAGCCAGAGGGGGATGCGAGGAAGTACAAGCCCCTCCCTCTGCATGTGCACTCTCACGCACTAGCCTAAGATACTCATTCTAGAAAAGTACGCATCTCGATAAGCATAATATTTACTACCAACCTAGTTGTTCCCTATATATTGCATATTTCTTAAGTTATACTAAAGTTAGTGACACGTAAAGTAATATTTACATAGCTCTATGTGGCCCTATCATCGATGAGATTTTCGTCCTTCCGATGGGTGTAATGTCCCGCTCCGCACGGTGCATTACTCGAAGAGTTGTGTTGACCCGATGAAGTATCGATGCGAATCGATGTAAAGCATAAGTCCGATTTAATCAAAGTATTGACTTCGATTGATCTGATGTGTAGGCTATGATTTTACGCTGAATCATAAAAGGTCGGCATTTTACCTTATTTGAGAAGGTGTCCGCAAAACCAAATCATCGCCTTGCAACGGATTGTGGCGTGGGCATAGTAGGCTGAATCAATCAAATAGTTCAACGGAATGCTAAGTCAGGAGAGTTTATTGCACAACCAAGTTATGGAATCGAGCCGCATCAGCTCGGCGAAACAATAAGGCATATCGGCTTAAGGTGGGCGGGTTCTTGACTCTCTCTTCCTACTCCTTTACGCTTAATAAAAATGTATTCCTTGTATTTGATTATGTCGATTGAGTTAGCGAGCGTGGCTCGACGATTAAAGGTCTTAGTGTGTGTCGAACATTAAAAATAGAACATTGAACAATTGAAGCGATGTGCATCAGGTGCATGGGTCGCGGTAGGACAGTGATGGTAGGACATTAAAAGGCAACATCGAGATGTGCATCACGTACACGACTCCGAGAATATTGAATACTAGGCCTAGAACACTGATTATAGCGTTAAGTGTGCCTTTGCACACGAAAGCTACAAAATGACTAAGTAAGCGAAATAGGGCAAGTTGTGATGCAATGTCGCGGAACCTGTCGCAACATTGAAAGATATACTTCATGCATCGAAGTATGCAGTTGTGGCACAATTGCTACGGAACTGCCGTTAGACAAATAACTTATGAATAGAACGCGCTGAGTATAAGAACGAGAAGTCTAAGCCGTTGAGCGTCGTGCATCGATACAGATGTGTTGGGGCATAATACCGAGGGAACTTGAGATAGAGATGACGTAATATGTTTATGGAACGTGGAATTGGTTGGAATGATATGACTTGTTTGCTAGCACGTATTGCATGGTCAATGGACTCGGATGGCCCATGCACGGGTACGGCTTCCCTCGAACGGTTACGACCGGAGCACCGGGACCGTTCGGCCTAGGAGGGAATTATGTTTGATATTTATGGTGCACATCATTAGGACGGGTTGCGACCGACCAGTATTATAATAAGCTGTTATATCAGTAAGTTTGGGATCCTTCGATACTGGACTAGCAACCCGTACTGGAGCGATTATAGGCTTACACATAAAGATGCCAAGTCCATTATGGTACAAAACACCGTGACCTTCATGTAGATAGGGTCGATCGTCTGAGATTATAATTGGGTGCAGGTGCAGGGCCTGCTTCCCTTATGCATATGTCTAAGTTTGGTTGGTTGGTTGCGTGAAATATATGGTTGGTTATGTAGATTTCTAACGATTGTAGGCTAAGCGAAATAAGACAAAAACATGCACGATCACTATGCTTATGTTCATATTATGTCTAATTGTATCTACTGGAGGGACACGGTATTGAACACATTTATATTCAGTTGCTATACTTGAATATTGCCATAAAACTGATCCTAAGGCTAAATAGAAAGATCACCAAATAAAGTTACATATTTTACTAAATATACTTAGTGTTGGTTTGGGTGCGATAGGTCTTGATCAGTGCAGCGAAGATGAAAGTACTAATCCTCTACTAGTTTGCTTGCAGGTTCAGGATATGTTCGACTTGGGGTGGGGCTTGGCTTGGACGCGCCGAGGCATGGAGTCCTTGGCGTCTCGATGCGAGCTACTGCATTGGCATTCAGACTTACAACATGGAGATGTTCAGCCAAAGACTACTTGTTGGCTATAAAGAGATATAATGTATGGAACAATAAAATCCTTTGTGAGCTAGAGAGATCATGAGCATTATAGCCAGTTGGCAGATTTAGTTGGGCTATTCAAGCCTTTGTAACCTCAGTTCATTTATCAATAAAAGAGACTCTTATTGTATGCTATGTTTCCTTCCGCTACTTATGTTATCAATTTGAGATAAACTTATGCAAACCTGTTATCTTGCTTTGTACGAGCGCATATCCAGGCTCGTGCGGCATCATGCCCCAGTGATAACGATGATTCGGATAAAATCTAGCAAGGATAAGCGATTTCCCGGGTCAGAGTGTGACAATGGGTGGCCAGGAAGACGGTCACCATAGAACTCTAATAGCCTCAAAAGGCTTACATTTGTAAATTTACTTGTCAGAGAAGGGCTGACATGGACACTTGACTTCGGGCTGACACGGACACTTACCTATGTATCTAAGATACCTAATTAGCACTTACCTACATATCACCTTAACTCTAGGTATTTGTGTATGATGTGAATATCATGTACCATAATACAGTAGTGAGCGCTTTGATACTCTTGTATCTTGATACTAGGATATAGTTTCAAATACCCATGACACTAACTATACACACTACCTATACACACGTTCATCTTATATACTACTACGATACTCACTCTATACACTCTAGTTACTACGATATATACTTAGGTATTGTCACGTGTTCAATGTGAGCCATTCTCTCAAAATAAAATTTACTTATGCAAGCCTTTTAAGGCAATCAGCGTTATACTTGATTTTTGAAAAAATATACAACTCTGATAGCCCCAAAAGGCATGCTTAAGTAAATTTCATTTCCAGAAAAGGGCTCACATGGATACTTGATTTCAGGCTAACACGGACACTTAACATAAGTTATTTATTATATCTTTATCGTCATGTGTTCCTTGTGAGCCCACAAGGAAAACGTGACTGGAGTGTCCAAGCTAGCACTTACCTAGCTAGCACTCTACATACTTTCAATTAAACCCCAAACTTACCTTGATAATTACCCAATTCCTAAAATATCTTATATACTTCTGGGATACACACTCTATACTTCTAGGATGTTCAATCTATATCTTATATACTTCCCCCAATATTTTACTAAGATACTCACGCTGTATCTTGTAGTGTATTTAATTGGTTGGGTGTCACATTTTCTAAAGTCACCGAGTAGGAAGCACAGACACGACACTTGACAATATAGTATAGACAATTATATTAGCCATAAATTGGGGAATTCAAACTAATAACAACTAGGAATTCATTGATTACGATACACAATTTTTTTCCAAACAGATTACTGTAAGCCTATAATCTTGTCTATTTAACTGCCTACGCATCATATAAGTAGTATAATTGCATGATTGAAACAATAGTTTCTACATTTCTTTTCTCCTTTATTACTAAAATAATATAATTAGAATGAGAGACTTGTATATATAATATGGGAATAAAAATAGTGTGTGTATGTCCGTGTTTGTGCGTCAATGTGCGTATGTCCGTTTCCGTATCCGTGTCTGTGTCATGACACATGTTAGTGTCTGTGTCTCAGTGTGTATGTCCATGTCTGCATATTAGTGTGTGTATGTCCGTGTTTGTGTCGTGTCAGAATGAGGGAGATAAGATTAGGGTTAGGCGTTACCTGAGCGAAGGGGTCGTCGGGACAGAGGGGCACCGGGGCAGGGGGTTGAGGGGGGTCGAGCGGGGTCGAGGGGGGGTCGTTGGGACAGAGGGGCGCCGGTACAAGGGGAGATGGGGGTCGCTGGTGTCGAGAAAGGTGGAGGGGAGCCGAGGAAGGAGACGAGAGGGGGGTCGCCGGAGTGAAGAGGGTAGCCAGGGGCAGGGGTCGTCGGGGGGAGGGGTTCATCAGAGAGGAGAGGGGGTCGCCGCATAGGAGAGGGAAATTTTGGGGAGAGTGCGCGGGAGTAAAAATTTGGGAAAAATTTTAAAAGTCGATTGGTCACTGCAAACCCTATATGAAACAATTAACGACATGTATGTCTTGCATCACTAAACATTGTCGTACATTAATAAACTGGCGACATTCAACTCCATGAGTCGCTAAACGTCACAGTATAAAAAATAGCGACTTTTTTCAACGAATCTGCGACGTTAGCACGACGTTTGCTTTCCTAATAATAAATTTGTCGCTAAATGACGCTGAATGTCGCTGATAGTGACGTTTAGCGACATTTTCTTCTGTCGTCGCTAAATGTAACAAAAATAGTGACATTTTACTACGGCGTCGCTAAATCCGTCGCCAATATGACTTATTTTAGTAGTGTGATATTTTAATACAGTAATTTAGAGGCGAACTCTCCATTTCCGGTATAGGTCCATATAGGTTTGTCTGGGCCATCTACATCTTGCAGATCAATAAAAATAATCGTCTTGGCTTCCACTGTAGCGAAAAGAGAATTAATAAGATCAATTTTCCTTCTTCTAGCTTGAACATCCATACGATCACGAACAAGTGTAGGTCCGGAACATGGAAGTTCTGCACTGGTAATTCTGAATCCAGGTAAAGCAGGATCCATGGTTCATCCATTATGCTCATGCAACCCCTTGGACCTTCCAACAAATGTTATTAATTAGTTTACTGCGGATGTCTAACATACTAGACCAGATAGTAGAAGCTCTTCTAATTTTTTTCACATTCCAGAAAGAGGATATCTGTAGGTATTTGCCACAAAGGAGTCTAACCCATAATTGGTGTGGATTCTCAATGAATCTCCAAACAAGTTTACCAACCAATGATTCATTGATCCATTCAGGTTTTTTGAAACCCAATGCTCATTCTTGTTTCGGTTGAGTGAATTTGTCCCATGCTAAGAAGTGCATTCGCCTATCTTCATTACCATGTCCCCACCAGAAGTTCCTTTGAAGCTTGGACAGTTCTGAACTGATTACTTTAGGCACCTTGTAAGTAGACATATTGTAAATAGGAATTGACCCAAGTGTCGAGGAAATGAGTACCAAACGGCCTGCATAAGATAATAACTTTGTCTTCCAACCATTTAGTCGATTAGAACATTTGTCAAGAAGAAATTGATAGGTTGATATAAGTTTTTTGGACTTTAGAAGATAATGACCCAGATACTTTTCATCATTTTTCATAGTAGGAAGATGTAGCATATTGGCAAGGGATTGTTGAACTGATATTTCAACAGATCGATTGAAATGAATGCGCAATTTTTCAAAGTTAATATTTTTCCCAGACCAAGAGGAGAATGTATTTAAGATGACATGAGTAGCACGTAATGAAGAGTTGGATGCATGTCCAAAGATGAAAATATTAACCACAAATAATATATGAGAAATAGTCAGAGAATATCTATTGATTCGTACTCCTCAAAGAAGATCATCCCTTTCATAACAATATATAGAAGAGTCGGGGAGGACTTCCAGCATAGGATGAAAATAAAAGGAGAAAGAGGGTACATCCTTGACGAATACCTCTACCAGGCTTGAAAAATCCTTCTGGGTTTCCATTAATAAGAATAGAGAATGAGGAAGATGTAATGCAATTCATGATTAGGCTATTGGAATGACCTTGAATGCCAAATCCATGCAATGCGGATTTGATAAAAGACCAGGACAATCTATCGTAGGCTTTGGATATGTCAACTTTTAAGGCGAAAGTCTTATTCTTTTTGGAACCAATGTTCATATAGTAAAAAATCTCTTGGGCCACAATGATATTGTCAGTGATTTGTCTTCCAGGAATGAAAGCATTTTGTGAAGGAGAAATGAGTTTATCCATATAGGGTCTAAGCCTGGTAGTTAGAATTTTTTTAGACAGATTTGTATGTCACATTGCACAGAGAAATAGGTCGAAAGTCTGATGAGGTGGCAGGACAATCTTTTTTAGGGATAAGAGCTATATGAGTCTGATGGGCGGATAGCAGATGGCCAAGCTTTATCCAATTCTTCATTGAATAAATGACTATGACACCAAAAGGATTCGAAGCGCAGAACCCTTTTAAGTTGACGAGGCTTGTTGCAGGTGTTCAAGAGAATGGGAGCATGGTCACTATTGACCATAATGAGGTTTGATGGACTGCTTCGAGTGGACCAAGTATAGGCTGGACCAATAAACCCCAAGTCTATCAGGCTACAATGATTCACCATAGAATTTGTTAGTTCCGGGGCACAATTTTTCGATGAAAAACTGAAAAGATGAAACAATTGTAAGAACAATGTTCCAACGCAACACTTCTAAGAAGGTTACGCAAGTATAACGAAGATCTACGAAGATCTCGTTATAATATTACGAGAATCTAAAAAGATTTTGTAATCCACAGCAGCGAAGAAGATGACAGGCGAAAGATGGAAGATGGCCTGCTGGGGTGAATGATTACCGTTGCTCAAAGCTATATTCGCCCCACACGAATAGCTTCCAAGAACCAGCAAGTTCGTCGGAGAACTTTAGAACACTTTTGCTCTTCTGACTCCTCGGATCGTACACGGACTCCCGTGCAAAAGCAACGCTGGTGCAAAGCTTCTCTTCTCTCTGACAGGCTCTGTTTACTTGTGTTAAGAAATACTTGTAAACTTTTGTAACTCTCTGAATATGTTCTGTCTTTTCTGCCTGTGAGAGAGAAGAGACCTTTTATAGGCCCAAGTAGCAACTGCTCGGTTAGCACAACATTCGGGACGTGGTAATAACCACTCCGAACGTGCAGTAACCGCTCAGATCATGCACAGGAACGATCTGAAGCATGTTGCGCCACTCGCGCACCCCGCACGCCTTGTATACTGCGTGCAGTACGCGCACTTAGCCACTTGCGCCACCTGCGTGCTACTGAGCGCAACTGGGCACGCCACTGGGCACGCACCTGGTCATGCAACTAGGGCCGCACAACCTGGCAGCACAATCTGGCCGTACAAGTGGCTCGCACAACGAGCGCAACTTAAGCGCACTATGCGCCTAGCGACGATGCTGACGTGCTAAGTGCAAAGTGCGCCAACAAAAATGCCACATTATGCCTCATGAGCCCATGAGCCCGAGTCCGAGTCCGAGTCCGAATCCGAGTCCGAGTCCGAGTCCGAGTCCGAGTCCGAGTCCTAGTCCGAGTCGCTAAGCCCCTGCGGGGCTTAGCTCCCATGGAAATAAATTTCCCAAGAGCAAAAAGCATGAATGCTTTCAATTATTGATTTAGCCTTTTTTCTATTAGAAAAATAACCCCACATGGCACACCCATGTGCACCTCCACACCATATGTGCATCTCTAAACTAGCATAGCTAATATATAGAGATACAACTCCTTTGGCCTAGCCGATGTGGGACTAAAATTCACAATGCAAAGGCCAAAACCCCAACAATCCCCCACATATCTCTATATATGGGTATAAGTGTTCCCCACAGTAACTGTCCATCATGCATTAGGAGAGATGTCGCTGACGACTTGAATCTTCCCGTATGGGTCAAACAACAGACTATAATACAAGAATGGACTAAGCCTTGAATTCTGTATCATTGCTGAAATTCTTTCCACTCATATAATGTAGTTACATGTGCTTCTGGCTACACATTAAAGGCCCTGTGTCAGCCTGGTTTTAGTGTATAATTTTGGGCGTCTACAAGTTTACCCTCAAGAGATGGCCTGATATCTCTTTGTCCATACATTATATGTGAGTTCATTATAAAGAGACATGGCATGAAGCGCTTTGCGCTTCCCTTGCGGTGCTACGCCACTATGACATGGCTTAAAGCCGAGGCCTTACCCCGTAGCGGGAACCTTATCGTAGTGTCATACTACTGTAGCATGAGGCAACTGCCTCTTTGTAGTGCCAAACTACCCAGCATGAAGCCTTAGGCTCCCTTGCGGTGTTACGTCGCAACGACATGGCTTGCAAGGTCGAGGCTTTATCCCTAATCGGGTACCTCATTGTGGTGTCGTGCCACTGTAACATGAGGAACTCCTCCTCTTTATAGTTCTGACTATACCCCTCTTTATTTTAACATACATCATTAGGCTAACTGCCTATTTGCGGTGCTACGCCGCTGTAACTTGGCTAGCAAAGCCGAAGCATTACCCCATGCCTGGGAACCTCATGGTGGAGTCACCCCATAGTAGTATGGAGTTTCACTCCTTGTAGTATTGTTCTACCGTGCTTTCTGTAAAACACACCAGGCATTCACTCTGCCTGAGAACTCATTAAGGCATTTAAGCTAAACTTCCCACAGGATCCGTTTTTCGCAGAAAACAATAGTAGACAACTGTGGTTGTTGGTCTGTAACCTCTCCATGCCCAATAGAATATGTACCCACCGTTCTTGATATTCTTCCGATTAGTGGTCCTCCCTTGAACCAAAAGCTAGATGCCTAGTAAATTTTTCTTTGAACTATTAGCATAAATCTTTATAGTAGGAATACAATAATACAATATCAGAATGTCTTCAAGCCTATTTTATAAGCTGTGTCATCGACCAGCTGGCGCTTGAGGCCCTTGGTGAACGGATCCGCCAGGTTCTCCGGACTCCGAACATCAATCACTACAATAACACCTCTCTTGATAAGATCGTGTACTGTCCTGTGCTTCAACCGTACAGTCCTCTTCTTTCCGTTGAAGAGGTCATTTGATGCCACCACCGCAGTCGCCTGGTTGTTGCAGTATATCGGTATCGTCGGTATTTGCGCCCCAACCACTGGAAGATCATACATGAGCTCCCGAAGCCATTCTGCTTCCACGACTGCGGTATCAAGTGCAAAGAACTCAGATTCCATGGATGACCGCGAGAGCATAGTCTGCTTCTTCGACTTCAACGATATAGCAGCTTCACCCATTGTGAAAATGAATCCACCTATGGACCTCTCGCTCTCCACCTCTGAGCACCAGCTGGCATCACTGAAGCCTTCCACTATCGACGGATCTCCGCTGTAGTACAGTGCATATGTCTGAGTCTTCTTGAGATACCTCATAACCCGTTTCACAGCTTTCCAGTGTTCAACACCTGGGTTGCTTGTGAAACGACTCAGCATTCCTACGACAAAAGCTTTGTCAGGCCTTGTGGCAGTAGTAGCATACATCAAACTTCCGATTACGCTTGCATACTCCAGCTGCCTGACGTTTTCCCCTTAATTAGGCTTCATCTTCAGATCACACCTGTACGGCGTATCGATCCCTGGAAGATCCCGATACCCATAACGAGTGATCATTTTCTCAAAATAATGAGACTGTGACAGCGCTAGTCCAGTGTCTGTCCGGATGATCTTGATCCCTAAGATCACATCAGCTTCTCCCAAGTCCTTCATACTGAACTTGCTCGAGATAAATTTTTTTGTCTCCGTGACACAACCCATATTCGTATCTAGGATAAGCATGTCGTCCACGTACAGACA
Organism: Iris pallida; assembly: GCA_029216955.1. Taxonomy (NCBI): domain Eukaryota; kingdom Viridiplantae; phylum Streptophyta; class Magnoliopsida; order Asparagales; family Iridaceae; genus Iris; species Iris pallida. The sequence goes on from JANAVB010005598.1 coordinate 2,410,836, forward strand.
AACGATAACACATCTTCCATCAACGAACTTCGTGTAAACATACTTGTCCGTCTCGCTGACCATGTAGCCAACCTTATAACTTTGTCAAATTTCTCATGCCACATCTTGGGAGCCCGTTTAAGACCGTACAAAGATTTCACCAACTTGCAGACTTTGTCTTTAAGACCCTTGACGACAAATCCCTCTGGCTGTTGTATGTAAATCTCTTCGGTCAGCTCACCATTTAGGAAAGCCATTTTCACATCCATCTGATGTATCACCATCTTATATATTGCTGCGAAAGCAATCAACATTCTGATGGTGGTCATCCGGGCAACTGGAGCATACGTGTCAAAGTAGTCAATCCCCTGCTTCTGAGAAAACCCCTTGGCTACCAACCTAGCCTTGAACTTGTCAATAGTTTCGTCTGCTTTCATCTTTTTCTTGAAGATCCATTTGCATCCGATGGGTTTTGCTCCTTCAGGAAGATCAACCAACACCCAAGTGTTATTCGAGGTGATGGAATCAATTTAATTGTCAATCGCCTCCTTCCAGAAAATTGCGTCTCTGGTCTTCATCGCCTCATCATAGGTAAGCGGGTCTGCTTCCACATGATAGGTGACAAAGTCACTTCCGAAGTCCTTCGACCTCCTCACACGCTTAGCTGACGGCTCAGCTTGTTCTGGTTCAATCGTTGTTTCAACAACAATATCTTCTTAGACCATATCTTCATTGAAGACTTCAGTTTCCTGCGCACCTACATTGTTCTCTGGTACATCCACAAGAACAATATTCTTGTGTCTTGCAAATTTGTCTTCAAAATATTCTGTGTCGCGAGATTCAATGATATGATTTGACTCAATATCAAAAAATCTCCGAGCATTACTCTTCTCGGCATACCCCAAGAAGATCGTCTTAGTAGTCCTTATCCCAAGCTTCTGAATCTTCAGATCTGGAAGCTTGACATATGCCAGACACCCCCACACTCGAATGACATTCAAGTTAGGTCTGACCTTGAACCAGAGTTCATGAGGAGTAACATCTGAAGTTGCATGATACACTATATTTAGAATAAAAGTGGCTGTCAATGCAGCTTCTTCCCAGTAGCACTTAGGAAGACCAGCAGTCAACAGCATTGAGTTAATCATTTCTGTTAACGTTCTGTTCTTCCTCTATGCTACTCCGTTTGATTGAGGAGAGTACGGAGCCGTAGTCTCATTGACAATTCCATGTTCTTTGCAGAACGATGCGAATTAATGAGACCTGTACTCTCCACCTCGATCACTTCTTATTCTTTTGAGTTGTTGTCCAGTCTGCTGCTCAGCTTCGGCTCTGAACTCCTTGAACTTCTCGAATGCTTTGTCTTTAGCCTTCAGCAAGTAGACGAACGCATACTTTAAGAAGTCATCGATGAAGTTTATGAAATACTTCATCCCGACCTTTGTAGAGGATTGTTTGAAGTCACAGATATCGGAGTGTACCAACTCCAGAAGATCTGTACTTCGATTAACCCGAGAAAAGGGTTTCCTTGTGATCTTCGTTTGAGCACAAACTTCACATTTCTCTACCTTACTCCCACACTTGGAGATAAGTCCTAGACTAGACATTCTGTTTATTCGTTTACAATGAACATGTCCTAGCCTATCATGCCACAACTCAAGAGTATAAGCAGAAGGAGTGATTGCATTAATTACATTAATTACATTGGACTGATTTACAAGCTGAATTTTGAACATTTTTTCGGTATAAAAAGCTTTCCCGAAATATGTTTCCTTGATAGACATCACCATCTGGCCAGCATTTATGTCCATCCTGAGGCCTGCGTTGCAGAGTAGGCCTCCTGAGATCAGGTTCTTAGCGATAGCAGGTACGTGCTTCACGCCTTGAAGCGTCAGAGACTTGCCAAAAGTCAGCTTCAATACCACCGTCCCAATCCCGAGCTCTTCAGCTTGTGCCTGGTTTGCCATCATAACCACTTCAGAAGTTGGTGTATAGGTGGTAAACCACTCCTTGCTGGAGCAGACATGGCAGGTGGCTCCAGTATCTACCCACCAGTCAGAGTCAGCCCCCACCGCATCGACCTGCACAATCATAGCAATAACATCAGTGATCATAGATACCTTGCTAAGCTCAACTTGCTCTGATTGCTTGGTCTTTGCTTTACATTCACTTTTAAAGTGGCCCTTCTTGCCACACTTGAAGCAAGGCATCTGAGACTTAGCCTTTTTTTGCTTGAAGGAAGTACCCTTCACATTCAGATTGTTAGGGTCCTTCTTCTTGCTATGGGAAGCAGTATGCTTTCCCCTTGGTTCCTTTGTATGAACCAGATTGGCGTTAGCCAATTGCTTGGACAGTGCGTCCACCTTCAGTTGAGCCCGCATCTGGTCCTCAACATAGATTTTCTGTAAGAGATCTTCAAGGCTGATCTCAAGCTTCTTCCTATGCATATTTGCATAGAACTTACTCCACCCAGCGGGGAGCTTTGAGACAATCCCTCCAACAACAAACTTGTCGGGAAGGGGCATCGTCTCATCTTCCAACTTCTGTCGCAGCTTCAGGAATTCCTTTACCTGTGGCAGCATGGACTTCTCGTCCTCAAAGAGCCATTTGTGATATTTTTCAACCACAAATATCTTGCTCCTGTTCTTGTCTTCTTCATACAGTTTCTCCAGAGACTCCCATATGTCTCTGGCAATAGGTTTCTTACTGTAGGATTCTGCTAGGGAATCCTTCATAGCATTCAAGATAAGCAGCCTGCAAATGCTATTCTCCCTTCTCCATTTGGCCTGAAGTTTAGTAACCGTAGTGATTGCGGCAGCAGACCCAGTATCTGGAACTGTAGGTTCCTCTTCAAGAAGCACGTGATCAACGTCTCTGAGTTGAAGAGTGAGATAAATATTCCTCTTCCAGACTTGATAATGCTCTCCATCAAACTTTTCTAATTTACAAAAGTCAGTATTGAGGAGTGAAGCATTAAAGTTTTCCATCGTAGAAATATAGCTTTGAGATTGTTAGTCCCGGGGCACAATTTTTCGATAAAAAACTGAGAAGATGAAACAATTGTACGAACAATGTTCCAACGCAACACTTCTAGGAAGGTTACGCAAGTATAACGAAGATCTAAGAAGATCTCGTTATAATATTACGAGAATCTAAAAAGATTTCCTAATCCACAGCAGCGAAGAAGATGACAGGCGAAAGATGGAAGATGGCCTGCTGGGGTGAATGATCACCGTTGCTCAAAGCTATATTCGTCCCACACGAATAGCTTCCAGGAACCAGCAAGTTCGTCGGAGAACTTTGGAACACTTTTGCTCTTCTGACTCCTCAGATCGTACACGAACTCCCGTACAAAAGCAACGCTGGTGCAAAGCTTCTCTTCTCTCTGATTGACTCTGTTTACTTGTGTTAAGAAATACTTGTAAACTTTTGTAACTCTCTGAATATGTTCTGTCTTTTCTGCCTATGAGAGAGAAGAGACCTTTTATAGGCCCGAGTAGCAACTGCTCGGTTAGCACAACATTCGGGACGTGGTAATAACCACTTCGAACATGCAGTAACCGCTCAGATCATGCACAGGCACAATCTGAAGCAAGTTGCGCCACTCGCGCACCCCGCGCGCCTTGCACACTGCGCGCAGTACGCGCACTGAGCCACCTGCGCCCTATTGGGCATGCCACTGGGTGTGCAACTTGGGCCGCGCAACCTGGCCGTGCAAGTGGCCGCGCAACGAGCAGAACCTAAGCGCACGATGCACCTAGCGACGATGCTGGCGTGCTAAGTGCAAAGTGCGCCAACAAAATGCCACAATACGCCTCATGAGCCCATGAGCCCGAATCCGAGTCCGAGTCGCTAAGCCCCTACGGGGCTTCGCTCCCATGGAAATAAGTTTCCCAAGAGCAAAAGACATGAATGCTTTCAATTGTTGATTTAGCCTTTTTTCCATTGGAAAAATAAACCCACGTGGCACACCCATGTGCACCTCCACACCACATATGCATCTCTAAACTAGCACAGCTAATATATAGAGATACAACTCCTTTGACCTAGCCGATGTGGGACTAAAATTCACAATGCAAAGGCCAAAACCCCAACAGAATTGAAAGATTATGCTGCCTGAAAATCAAAGTTCCTTCCTCCATACTTATCATTCGCATTAGGGAATCAGTTTAATTATACTAGCGTTTTGTACGAAAAGTAAACCTTTTTTTTCTTTCTAATCTTATCAAAATATAGTTTAAATATTTAAATTTAAATTAAGATTTGTTTTATATATATATATATATATATATATATATATATATATATATATATATATATATATATATATATATATATATATATATATATATTAAGATTTATAGAAATTTAATTTAAATTTGGATATATGTGAATAAAAGAGTGGGTATTAGGTTATGCGGAAGAAAATAAAAAAGAGGGAGTACTCGGTTATGCGAAAGAAAAGAATTTTTTAAAATTATAATTTTTTCGTAATTTTTTTAAATTTAAATGGTTGATAATATACATACAGTTTAGACGGCTCATTTTTGAGCCGTTTGGAAACCACATTATATAGTAAGAAGAAGAATTATAAAATTGTTTTTATAATTTGTGTATTTTTTTTCTAAAATTTAACACTATTTTGGCATAATCTTATGATTTTTAAGGAATATTTCATCAACTTAAATGGGAAAAGAAAAATTCCACCGTCATAATCTTGTGGAGCCTAATAAAATCGACAATTTACTAGAATATTAGAAGGAATAGTATTTAGAGAGTAAAGCAGAATTAACATTGGTTTTATCATTAACTATGTGTCTTCAAACAAATTTATTTATTTATTTATTTATTTTAAACCAAAGCCCGTGTCTAAAGACACCCAGTCAGCTTTGGTCCTGGAGTCCGTGTCCCAAAGACACACAGCCGACCCCCGTGGGGTTCGATCCCACGACCTCCCTCCTACGTGCCACAGGACTTAGCCACTAGACTACAAGCCCATTGGCATAAAACAAATTTATTGAAATGATAGTAAAAAAACACTATCAGCAACAAAAAAAAAAAAAAAAACTAAACTGCGTCTTCAAACAAATTTATTGAAATGACAGTAAAAAAACACTATCAGCAAAAAAGAGAAGAAACTAAACTGTGTCTTCAAACAAATTTATTGAAATGGCAGTAAGAAACACCATCAGCAAAAAAAAAAATGAAACTAAAATTGTTTGGCTTCGCCCGGGTTAGAACCGGAGACCTTCAGTGTGTTAGACTGACGTGATAACCAACTACACCACGAAACCATGTTGGCTGCGTTCAACTGCACTTTCTTTATAAAGTCGTAAGAGCATCAATAGCAAGGTCCAGCCTTCTAAATTCTTTATTCAGAATGTAAGAGCTCATTTTCCATAATAGCAAGCGACAATTGAAAGTTCGGTAATGGTGTTATAGTTTGGATCTGAGAGTTTCTACATTCAGAATGTAGGAACTTATTTTGTAGAATAGTAAGGATTAATTTAGAGTCCGAATTTCTGTATTCTAAATATTATATTTTTGTATCACATTATTTTTTGCAACTCATTTTATCATTTACTAATATTATTATATAAATCCCAACCATTCTATATTTATTATTTTATTACAAATTTGGCCCTTTAGATGCAAATTTCTAGCTCCATCTATTAGTGACGCTCTAAGCAATTTCAGTGTAATTTTAAACATTATATGTTTATGTAGGTACTTGGTACGGTGTAACTCATTGGAATAACTTACATGGTTTTAGCCCAATCAAACACACTGAAATCATGATAGTTTTATTTATGTAGGTTCTTGATAAGGTGTAACTTATTGAAAATATGAAAGTGACACTTTTAACATATTGTAATGTGGTGTACTTTTAATTTGTATTACTTTTCAAAATATGTTTAAATACATAGTTTTTGTCTTCCCGAAATAAAAAGTTTTATACCAATTTTGTTTGGATGACAACATAAAAATAGAAGTGAAAATTTAAATTTTGGAGTTCCATTATTTTGATGTAAGTAAATTGGAAATGATATAATAACCCATTCAAATGGCCATATGCTTACAACTAAAAAAAAGGTCTAAGTTCTTAAAACATATTACAGTACAACAAAAATTAATAAAAAAATCATTAATTAATAACCATTCCCAATCCAAACGAACTAATTAATAAAAAAAATAAATTAAATAAAAATATTAATGAACAAAAAAATCACAAATATTAATTAACAAAATTTATTAATTAATAAAAAATTAACAAAAATATTAAATAACAAAATATTAAATAATAATCGTTCCTAAAAGTGTGTTTCTATTCTCTATTCTGATGAAGAAAAAGTTAACAAAAATCTATTAGTTAACAAATAAATTAATTCAGTTGAATTAATTAAGAAAAATTAGCAGCAAAACTTTCTATATGCAACGAGTTCCTCTCAGTTTTTGCTGCAACTCATAAACAAGAAATGAGGCTAACATGAACTCTACACTTTCAGAATCAAGCCAGCTTTCAATGTACTTACAATGGTTAGCCAAACGTTGAAACCGTCTTCTCTTGGGAGCATATGTATTGAAAGTGACATTTTCAATACAATTCCAACAACCCAAACACATTGAAAGTGACTTTTTTTTCCCTCTTTTCACCTATATACCAAATTCCAAAACCACTATTATCAATTCTCGATTTCTCACCTACTCTTTTTTATTGCAGACAAACTATAATAATCTTTCTCTCAATCATCGCATTCACCATCTCCATTTCCTGTTCTATTAAAGTTTTTATGTTCCAAGTAGCTAATCTAATAAAACCCTCAGTGTAGCAATTTATTACATATTCGTTGCTTATACCCCAAAGCCCCTTGTTTATTTGCTCCGTATTAGAGTAGCGATGTGAGAGATCAATTCTGGGAAACGTCCTAGTCCACCATTGCTCAATTGACATTGTATTCGGATGGATGCAATGCGTCACCTACGGGTGATGACCTAGCAATCCACCTTTACCCTTTTTTACAATGGGTGGAAATGATGCAACCATCGCTATTGAGTAACGCTACGTGTATTATATATAGATTCATCTCTTAGAGATCTGACAATATTTTACACTGGTCGTCGGCTACCAAACACAACCCTCCTTTATCCGGACTTGGAACTGATAATGAAAATATAGAACATCAAGCTAACTAGACCGCTTTTATCTTGGAGGGTTGAGAATCAAGTTTCAATAACCAGAGCTGCTAGGTTGGCCGCGGTTTGTAACCGCGGACGTGACTACCGGCCCACGTGTCGGCCGACCATTGGTCCTCTGATCCGGGTGGGACCCGAGATGTTGGGATTTTGGCCTTTGCATTGTAAATTTTAATCCCACATCGGCTAGGCCAAAGGAGTTGTATCTCTATATATTAGCTATGCTAGTTTAGAGAAGCACATGTGGTGTGGAGGTGCACATGGGTGTACCATGTGGGATTAATTTTCTAATGGAAAAAAGGCTAAATCAACAATTGAAAGCATTCATGTTTTTGCTCTTGGGAAATTTATTTCCATGGGAGTTAAGTCTCGTAGCGACTCGGACTCGGACTCGGGCTCATGGGCTCATGAGGCGTAATGTGGCATGTTGTTGGCGTACTTTGCACTTAGCACGTCAGCATCGTCGCTAGGCGCATAGTGCGCTTAAGTTGCGCTCGTTGCGCGAGCAGGTTACGCGGCCTGGTTGTGCAGGCCAGGTTGCGCGACCAGGTGCGCGCCCAGGTGCGTGCTCAGTTGCGCGCAGGTGGCGCAGGTGGCTCAGTGCGCGTACTGCGCGCAGTGTACAAGGCACGCGGGGTGCGCGAGTGGCACAACTTGCTTCAGATTGTGCATGTGCATGATCTGAGCGGTTACTGCACGTTCGGAGTGGTTATTACCGCGTCCCGAATGTTGTGCTAACCGAGCAGTTGCTACTCGGGCCTATAAAAGGTCTCTTCTCTTTCATAGGCAATACACACAGAATATATTCAGAGGGTTACGAAAGTTTACAAGTGTTTCTTAACACAAGTAAACAGAGCCTGTCAGAGAGAAGAGAAGCTTTGCACCAGCGTTGCTTTTGCACAGGAGTCCGTGTACGATCCGAGGAGTCAAAAGAGCAGAAGTGTTCCAATGTTCTTCGACGAACTTGCTGGTTCCTGGAAGCTATTCGTGTGGGACGAATATAGCTTTGAGCAACGGTGATTATTCACCCCAGCAGGCCTTCTACCATATTTTGCCTGTCATCTTCTTCGCTGCTGTGAATTATGAAATCTTCTTAGATTCTCGTATATCATATGCTGCTGTAAAGAGATCTTCTTAGATCTTCGTTAGACTTGCGCAACCTTCCTAGAAGTGTTGCATTGGAACATTGTTCTTACAATTGTTTCATCTTCTCAGTTTTCTATCGAAAAATTGTGCCCCGGTATTAACAATCTTAAAGCTATATTGCTACGATGGAAAACTTTAATACTTCACTCCTCAATACTGACTTCTGTAAGTTAGAAAAGTTTGATGGAGAGCATTATCAAGTCTGGAAGAGGAAGGTTTATCTCACTCTTCAATTCAAAGACGTTGATCACGTGCTTTTTGAAGAGGAACCTACTGTTCCAGATACTGGGTCTGCTACCGCAATCACTGTGGCTACTAAACTTCAGGCTAAGTGGAGAAGGGAGAATAGCATTTGCAGGCTGCTTATCCTGAATGCTATGGAGGATTCCCTAGCAGAATCCTACAGTAAGAAACCTATTGCCAGAGACATATGGGAGTCTCTGGAGAAACTGTACGAAGAAGACAAAAACAGGAGCAAGATATTTATGGTTGAAAAATATCACAAATGGCTCTTTGAGGACGAGAAGTCCATGCTGCCGCAGGTAAAGGAATTCCTGAAGCTGCGACAGAAGTTGAAAGACGAGGCGATTCACATTCCCGACAAGTTTGTTGTTGGAGGGATTGTCTCAAAGCTCCCTGCTGGGTGGAGTAAGTTCTATGCGAACATGCACAGAAAGAAGCTTGAGATCAGCCTTGAAGATCTCTTACAGAAAATCTATGTTGAGGACCAGATAAGGGCTCAACTGAAGGTGGACGTATTGTCCAAGCAATTGGCTAACGCCAATCTGGTTCATACAAAGAAACCAAGGGAAAAGTATGCTGCTTCCCATAGCAAGAAGAATGACCCTAACAATCTGAATGTGAAGGGTACTTCCTTCAAGAAAAAGAAGGCTAAGTCTCAGATGCCTTGCTTCAAGTGTGGTAAGAAGGGCCACTTCAAAAGTGAATGCAAAGCAAAGACCAAGCAATCAGCGCAAGGTGAGCCTAGCAAAGTATCTATGATCACTGATGTTGTTGCTATGATTGCGTAGGTCGATGCGGTGGGGGCTAACTCTGACTGCTGGATAGACATTTGAGCCACCTGCCATGTCTACTCTAGCAAGGAGTGGTCTACCACCTATACACGAACTTTTGAAGTGGTTATGATGGCAAACCAGGCACAAGCTGAAGTGCTCGGAATTGGGACGGTGGTATTGAAGCTGACTTCAGGCAAGTCTCTGATGCTTCAAGGCGTGAAGCACGTACCTGCTATCGCCAAGAACTTGATCTCAGGAGGCCTACTCTGCAACGCAGGCCTCAGGATGGACATCAATGCTGGCCAGATGGTGATTTCTATCAAGGGAATATCTTTCGGGAAAGCTTTTTATACCGAAGGAATGTTCAAAATTCAGCTTGTAAATCAGTCTAATGTAATTAATGCAATCACTCCTTCTGCTTATACTCTTGAGTTGTGGCATAATAGGCTAGGACATGTTCATTGTAAACGAATAAACAGAATGTCTAGTCTAGGACTTATCTCCAAGTGTGGGGGTAAGGTTGAGAAATTTGAAGTTTGTGCTCAAACGAAGATCACAAGGAAACCCTTTCCTCGGGTTAATCAAAGTACAGATCTTCTGGAGTTGGTACACTCTGATATCTGTGACTTCAAATAATTCTCTACAAAGGCGGAGATGAAGTATTTCATAACCTTCATTGATAACTTTTCAAAGTATGCGTTCGTCTACTTGCTGAAGGCTAAAGACGAAACATTCGAGAAGTTCAAGGAGTTCAGAGCCGAAGCTGAGCAGCAGACTGGACAACAACTCAAAAGAATAAGAAGTGATCGAGGTGGGGAGTACAGGTCTCATGAATTCGTATCGTTCTGCAAAGAACATGAAATTGTCAATAAGACTATGGATCCGTACTCTCCTCAATCAAACGGAGTAGCAGAGAGGAAGAAAAGAACGTTAACAGAAATGATTAACTAAATACTGTTGACTGCTGGCCTTCCTAAGTGCTACTAGGGAGAAGCTGCATTGACGGTCACTTTTATTCTAAATAGAGTGTCTCATGCAACTTCAGACGTTACTCCTCATGAACTCTGGTTCAAGGTCAGACCTGACTTGAATGTCATTAGAGTGTGGGGGTGTCTGGCATATGTCAAGCTTCCAGATCTAAAAATTCAGAAGCTTGGGACAAGGACTACTAAGACGATCTTCTTGGGGTATGCCGAGAAGAGTAATGCTCGGAGATTTCTTGATATTGAGTCAAATTATATCATTGAATCTTGCGATGCAGAATATTTTGAAGATAAATTTGTAAGGCACAAGAATATTGTTCTTACGGATGTACCGGAGAACAATATGGGTGCACAGAAAACTGAAGTCTTCAATGAAGATGTGGTCCAAGGAGATGTTGTTGTTGAAACAACGATTGAACCAGAACAAGCTGAGCCGTCGGCTAAGCGTGCGAGGAGGCCGAAGGACTTCAGAAGTGACTTTGTCACCTATCATGTGGAAGCAGACCCGCTTACCTATGATGAGGCGATGAAGATCAGAGATGCGATTTTTTGGAAGGAGGCGATTGACAATGAAATTGATTCCGTCACCTCGAATAACACTTGGGTGTTGGTTGATCTTTCTGAAGGGGCAAAACCCATCGGATGTAAATGGATCTTCAAGAAGAAGATGAAAGCAGACGGAACTATTGACAAGTTCAAGGCTAGGTTGGTAGCTAAGGGATTTTCTCAGAAGCAGGGGATTGACTACTTTGACATGTATGCTCTATTTGCCCGGATGACCACTATCAGAATGTTGATTGCTCTCGCAGCAGTACATAAGATAGTGATACAACAGATGAATGTGAAAACGGCTTTCCTAAATGGTGTGCTGACCGAAGAGATTTACATGCAACAGCCAGAGGGATTTGTCGTCAAGGGTCTTGAAAACAAAGTCTGCTAGTTGGTGAAATCTTTGTACAGTCTTAAACAGGCTCCCAAGATGTGGCATGAGAAACTTGACAAAGTTATAAGGTCAAATGGCTACATGGTCAGCGAGACAGACAAGTGTGTTTACACGAAGTTCGCTGATGGAAAAGGTGTTATCGTTTGTCTGTACGTGGACGACATGCTTATCCTAGGTACGGATATGGGTTGTGTCACGGAGACAAAGAAACTCATCTCGAGCAAGTTCAGTATGAAGGACTTGGAGAAAGCTGATGTGATCTTAGGGATCAAGATCATTCGGACAGACACTGGACTAGCGCTGTCACAGTCTCATTATATTAAAAAAATGATCACTCGTTATGGGTATCGGGATCTTCCAGGGATCGATATGCCGTACATGTGTGATCTAAAGCTGAAGCCTAATTCAGGGAAAAACGTCAGGCAGCTGGAGTAACCAAGCATAATCGAGAGTTTGATGTATGCTACTACTGCCACAAGGCCTGACATAGCTTTCGTCGTGGGAATGCTGAGTCGTTTCATGAGCAACCCAGGTGTTGAACACTGGAAAGCTGTGAAACGGGTTATGAGATATCTCAAAAAGACTCAGACGTATGCACTGTACTACAGCGAAGATCCGCTGGTAGTAGAAGGCTCCAGTGATACCAGCTGGTGCTCAGAAGTGGAGAGCGAGAGATCCACGGGTGGATTCATTTTCATAATGGGTGGAGCTGCTATATCGTGGAAGTCGAAGAAGCAGACTATGCTCTCGCGGACATCCATGGAATCTGAGTTCTTTGTACTTGATACCGCAGCCGAGGAAGAAGAATGGTTTTGGGAGCTCATGCATGATCTTTCAGTGGTTGGGACGTAAATACCGGCGATACCGATATATTGCGACAACCAGGCGACTGCGGTGGTGGCATCAAATGACCTCTTCAATGGAAAGAAGAGGACTGTGTGGTTGAAGTACAGGGCAGTACACGATCTTATCAAGAGAGGTGTTATTGTAGTGATTGATGTTCGGGGTCAGGAGAACCTGGCGGATCCGTTCACCAAGGGCCTCAACCGCCAGCTGGTCGATGACACAGCTTGTAAAATGGGATTGAAGGCATTCTGATATTGTATTATTATATTCCTACCATAAAGTTTTATGCTAATAGTTCAAAGTGAAATCTACTAGGCATCTAGCTTTTGGTTCAAGGAAGGACCACTAATCGAAAGAATATCAGAAATAGTGGATACATGTTCTATTAGGCATGGAGAGGTTACGGACCTACAACCACTGTTGTATACTGTTATTTTCTATGAAAAACGGATCCTGTGGGAAGGTTGGCTTAAATGCCTTAATGAGTTCTCAGGCAAAGTGAATGCCTGGTGTGCTTTACAAGAAACACGGTAGAACAGCACTACAAGGAGTAAAACTCCATGCTACTGTGGGATGACTCCACCATGAGGTTCCCAAGGATGGGGTAATACCTCGGCTTTGTTAGCAAAGTCACAGCGGCGTAGCACCGCAAATAGACAGTTAGTCTAATGCTGTATGTTAAAATAAAGAGGGATATAGTCAGCACTACAAAGAGAAGGAGTTTCTCATGTTACAGTGGCACGACACCACAATAAGGTACCCGGTTAGGAATAAAGCCTCAGCCTTGTAAGCCATGTCGTTGCGGCGTAACACCGCAAGGGAGCCTAAGGCTTCATGCTGGGTAGTTTGGCACTACAAAGAGGCAGTTGCCTCATGCTATAGTAGTATGACACTACGATGAGGTTCCCGCTACGGGGTAAGGCCTCGACTTTAAGCCATGTCATAGCGGCGTTGCACCACAAGGAAAGCGCAAAGCGCTTCATGCCATGTCTCTTTATAATGAACTCACCTATAGTGTATGGACAAAGAGGTATCAGGCCATCTCTTGAGGGTAAACTTGTAGACGCCCAAAATTATACACTGAAACCAGGCTGGCACAGGACCTTTAATGTGTAGTCAGAAGCACATGTAACTACATTATATGAGTGGAAAGAATTTCAGCTATGATGGAGAATTCAAGGCTTAGTCCATTCTTGTATTATAGTCTGTTGTTTGACCCATGCGAGAAGATTCAAGTCGTCAGCGACATCTCTCCTAATACATGATGGACAGTTACTGTGGAAAACACTTATACCCATATATAGAGATATGTGGGGGATTGTTGGGATTTTGGCCTTTGCATTGTGAATTTTAGTCCCACGTCGGCTAGGCCAAAGGAGTTGTATCTCTATATATTAGCTATGCTAGTTTAGAGATGCACATGTGGCGTGGAGGTGCACATGGGTGTGCCATGTGGGGTTATTTTTCTAATAGAAAGAATGCTAAATCAACAATTGAAAGTATTCATGCTTTTTGCTCTTGGGAAATTTATTTCCATGGGAGCTAAGCCCCGTAGGGGCTTAGCGACTCGGACTCGGACGCGGACTCAGACTCGGGCGCGGGCTCATGTTGTACGGCCAAGTTGCGCGGCCAGGTTGTACAGCTAGGTTGCACGGCCAGGTTGCGCGACCTAGGTTGTGCGGCCCAGGTTGCGCGACCAGGTGCGCGCCCAGTGGCGTGCCCAGTTGCGCGCTCAGTTATGCGCAGATGGCACAAGTAGCTCAGTGCGCGTACTGCGCATAGTGTACAAAGCGTGCGGGGTGCGCGAGTGACGCAACTTGCTTCAGATCGTGCCTGTGCATGATCTGAGTGGTTACTTCACGTTCGTAGTGGTTATTACCACGTCCCGAATGTTGTGCTAACCGAGCAGTTGCTACTCGGGCCTATAAAAGGTATCTTCTCTCTCACAGGTAATACATACAGAATATATTCAGAGGGTTACAAAAGTTTACAAATGTTTCTTAACACAAGTAAACAGAACCTGTCAGAGAGAAGAGAAGCTTTGCACCAGCGTTGCTTTTGCATGGGAGTCCGTATACGATCCGAGGAGTCAGAAGAGCAGAAGTGTTCAAAAGTTCTCCGACGAACTTGCTGTTTCCTGGAAGCTATTCATGTGGGGCGAATATAGCTTTGAGCAACGGTGATTATTCACCCCAGTAGGCCTTCTTCCATCTTTCGCCTGTCATCTTCTTCGCTGCTGTGAATTATGAAATCTTCTTAGATTCTCGTATATCATATGCTGCTGTAACGAGATCTTCTTAGATCTTCGTTAGACTTGCGCAACCTTCCTAGAAGTGTTGCGTTGGAACATTGTTCTTACAATTGTTTCATCTTCTCAGTTTTCTATCGAAATATTGTGCCCCGGTATTAACACGAGATAGCAGGGGGCAATGGTCGGCCGACACGTTGGCCGACGGTCACGCCCGCGGTTACAAACCGCAGACAAAATATTATTTTCGTTCAATAACATACCCTTCATAACGATTGATGATTTACCTAATATTTGTGCCCACTAAAAAAATCATCTAGTAAACTACTTTATATTTAGTATATGATATTATACTTTACTAGGCATGGCCCATGTCGGTGTACTTGATCTATGTATATGTGTGATCCATACACCTGAACTGGGCATACATGCTTCGTTTGCAGTTTGAGTTTTAGTCCCAGAAAATTGATGGAATGATTTAAATTACTGTTTGCAAGTTCAACATTTGCTCAAACGTTTCTTCTTACCAAATGCTTATTAGGTCACCAATTGGCCTCCAAGAACGCGGTGAGCGTTCGGTTTATTCATTATCAAACGAACCAAAATAGTCAAAATTGAAATTCTAAAAATTCAAAATTGAAACCGAAACGGTAAACAATTGAGTTTATTGGGTTTGTTCGATTGTGCTATTTTTTGGTGTGATGGGACGGATCCAAAGTTGAAATTGTGGTTAAATTATATTAAAAATTTATAATTTTTAAATATATCTTTGTTGTATTTCAAAGTTGAGTCTAAAGTTAGACTAATTATTAAATTATCAAATTTTGGCTTTACAAGACATAAAATAATTTTTTTAGTATTTTTAAAATCAAAGGTGAATGAATTTTTTTAAACCGAACCCAGTCTCTTATCCAATTCAATTCGATTCTCTTCTCTACTCTTCTCGGTCCAAAACTATTCCAAGAATAGGTAATGTTTTTGTTGGGAAGGAATCACATGAACAACCAAACCGGCAACCTTGTTAAGTGGTGACTTGAAATAGAATTCAAATAAAATGTAGCTTCAATCCAAATTGTCCTAATCCACATTATTCTTACTCCAATCTCCGTAAATGGCTTTCCAGATCCTGTAATAGCGGCTCTCTATTGGAAAAATTATTCAGTAGTTCAGACTCATTACGTAACAAGGATAGTCTTGAATTCCCACCAACATCGATAATGTCATGACATACCATAAAATAATGATATTGAAAGAGTAAAAAAGAGTGTCAAAGTCAGGGTCGGCTCATCCTTTAGACAAAAGAAGCAGCCGTCTAGGGCTCCCACCTTTTTAGGGCCCCCCCAAAATACCAGATACTAGTATATAGATATATATATGTCATATGCATTTTTTTGTAAGAAAATTTCGGATGAAAAAGAAAACAACCGCTTGCCTATTTGTAAAAAAATAAAATAAAGTTAATTAAATCTATCAAAATTTGAAAAACAAATAATATCCATTGTCGCCTCTTCGTCTCCTCCTTCAGAAAAAAAAATTTGGTCTCTTCATCATCATCTACTACATAATTAAAACAAATATATATGTACAACTGCTTCTTATTCAAATTTTAAATATTATTAATGAAAAAAAGATTTTGAATCTGCCTATGTAATGTTTATAACGATATATCACTGGTCCCAAGTCCGAATCAAGAATAAAAATTTACATATAAATCAATATAATAAAATTATATAATTTAATTATGTTTAAATTTTTAAGAAAGAGTCACATCTTTAAAATTTTGTCTAGAGTCTTCAAATGCCTTGAGACGGCCCCGGTCAAAGTTTATTAATACCATGTGGTAAGTTGGGACCAATGAATAAATTTTCAGTCTAGTGATACCGAGAGTCACAACTATATATATATGCACATAAATTATTCAAATAAAACTTATAAATGAAAACCTTTGGGATCAATACAAATAACACAACACGATATAATAACCTTATTTATAAGTATAATTATGTCCCAAAAATTTTATTTTTACTAATAAAGAAACTAAAAATATCAAGATTTAGGAAAAATAAGTATATACATAAATTACTATTTATAGAAAAAAATATAGTATAATTTAAGGAGGGGTTTAACATCCTACCCAACTTATAAAATTTTCGTTCTCACCGCAATATCCCTCTCAGGTACAGATTTGGCGACGAAACCTACGCAATATCCCTCTCGGGTACAGATTTTATCATCGGTGCCTTTGGAGCTCCCGACGGATTTCGTACCAAAAAGGTCTAGGGTTTCAACCATAGATGAAAGCGAAAGCGGAGAAGGAGCTTAAAAGCACCTGTTTTTCCAGGAACAAAGGAAGCAGATCGACCAGTTCCACTCGAAGAGAAAGAAGTTCCACACCCAAGGACTAAAGCTCAGGAGAGAAGCTACTCGACTGAAAGGAGAAGAGATGAAATATGCGAGACTGAAAGGAGAAGGGATGTGCTTCACACGAAGGGCTTTTTTCTAACTATTCACCGAGCAAAGACGCAGTGAACTTTCGAACATCGACAACCTAAAAGGTGACCTTCCTTCTATTAGATCCCGGCACGGTCGCCTCACCTCACCGCGGAGTGGGCGACCTGAATCCAGCGAAGTGTGCTTTTGGAGTCACTGTAGGAAAGTTTTTCGGGTGAATTCTTCGTCGAGTTGGCATTAGTGTTGATCCTCAGAAGACCAAGGCCATCCTTGATATGCCTTCTCCCAAGAATCTGAGATAACTACTTTTATTGGACGTCTCTCGTACATCCGATGATTTTTACCCCATCCTACTCCTTCACCCTCACCTAAAATTCGCCAAAGTCAGCCTTAGCCATGGAATCCAAGAGCTTGTGAGGTAGAAAGAGACCTTCCTTAGGTTCTCCTTCTTCACCTCTCTTTCCCATCAAGCCTCTTCAAGGAAGCTAGCTCCAGACCATTTTGAAGGAGGAGTTAGATCATAAAGAAGAGTTTGTTCCTTTGTTTGAAGAGGAACAATCCTACCGGACTCATTTGAGATAGGAATGGCTAAAATTATTGTCCCAGGAAGAAAGCTAATGAAAGCAAAGGTCAAGAATATCTTGGTTTAACAGAAGTAAGTCAAAAACAGTCTTCAAAACGGTTAATTGGGAGTGGAAAGGCTAGCAGTTGGTGACAAGCTGATAGAAGTACCTTCAGTAGTGGCTGCAGTGAGACTCTCGGCCCCCATTATCGGAAGATTCATTTGCTTGAAACCCGTTCGTTGGGCAATCCAGTCTTTCCTTTCCTGCTTCCCTTTGGAAGAGACAATGAAGGAACTCTTGGCATTGTTGATGACTTGGCCTGAGACTTCTGAAAATTCCCTCAAAGTAGACATAAGGCAGTTCACACTGTCATTACCCCCTTCAAGAAGAGTCGCGACCATGAAAAAAAGCGCCTAGGTTATAGAGTTCGCTGCTTTTCTCAGGCCGAAGAAGGGCAATAAAGCAGATGAGGGAGAAGAAGCTTTCCTTGATTCTCTCGGAACTACTTCTTTCAGTCTAGCATTTTCGCCCCTTGCCTCAAAGTCTTAGTCCAAATTGTTGGATTCAGAACTTATCTTGTCCCTGTCTCGTACCCAAGTTTCTAAACTCAAGTTTGAGCCACCCCTGTGTTAACTGCCTTCAGCTGGTAACATAATGTCCGAGGTAAACCCCTATTCAAGACCACGCAGACCAACAGCCGTTAGAGAAGACGCGAACTATGTCGCGGACGCACGCGCGAAGATCGGACCCATAAAAAACATAGCTTTGGGGCTAACAGGGGCCTGGCTCCCTCTGAGCCTGCCTATCTAGAGCTGTGCTACGCGCACGTGTAGGGAATTGATTTGAGTTAACATGAAGACGTTGAAGCATGTGTTAAGCACGAAACTTCAATGCATTCATGGATCACCCAAACCGGCATACACGTAACACATAGCACAAATAGCTCTGGATAGTGTAGGACGTCGGTCGCTTCGGCATGGCGGTATTTGTTTAACCGCCAGTAGGTAAGCGAGGGTAAACCACGGCACACGGACCGGGCGCTCCTAACTTACTGATTAAAATAAAATTTAAGATAAAAATATAATGAGGTCGAATACAAGGGAAAGTAAGTACATTATATCATAATTCGATTTCCGAAAACATGGAGGAGGTATTTATAGAAGGAATCCAAACTGACACCATTTTCTACAAGATATGGTATTCTTACTTCAAGTCCCTACCCAACTTATAAAAGTTGGCTAACCGTGTAAATCATCATTACAAGACTCCTAGAAAAATAAATCCCAAGGAAAAAATTTATATGAGAATATTTGTACTCCTATCCACAGTCACGGATCCTAAGGGAAACTTGGTATGGCCATGGCATTCTTGGTCAATAACTACAAAGAGTAAATTATTGCCATTTCCTGTAACACCCAATTTTCCAGATGAGGGTAATTTTGAAATTTTGTAATTATAATTATTATTTATTGATAATTGTTTCACATTATGATTTTTGGTGATTTTTAATATTTTTTTAAACTATTTAAAAACTGGTTTAAGTCATGACTTGTGATTTTGATGTGCTGCTAGTGAAACCCTAGAGACTGCATGACCTAGGGCCTAACCATGTCATTAGGATGTTTTAATTATCATTTTTAGCCTAGGAATAATTTGGTCATTTTGACTTATTTGAATTATTTGATGATTATTGAATTGGTGAATTCTAGTTTGACTTTGACTTGTTGAGACCTAGTGAACTAGCCTAGAAGCTAACCCTAGCCATGGTGACCCTAGTCTAACTTAGGTTAACCTACTTTTAGTCATTAGAAACTAATTTTGGATTAGGAGGATTAGTTTAAGTGAATTTAAGTCATGGCTTGTGGTTTCATGAAATGACTTATGGCTTAATGATTTGATTGATCATGACTTAAGCCCATGGGCCATTTAGTAAATCCTAACCCTAATTATTGAGCTTATGACCAGCCATAGGGATCCCCACCCTATTTAAACACTTATTCGTTAGGGCTTGCCTCTTTATTTCATTCCAACACTTGGAGAAAGAAAGGTATTTTTTTCCCCTTCCAAAAATCTCCATAAATCCATTTTAATTTCTTTTTAATCCTAGTCTTTTGCATTAGGTTCTAATTTCTGTATATTTAATATTTCTGGAGGTTAATCTCAGTTTTGGGCTCATTTGGAGCATTTGGCCATCAAGAGGAACACCCCCCATTTGGAGCTTTTTTTTTTTGCAATTTGCACTCATAGGTAACAACCCTCAAATTGTGTTTTAATCTTGATTTTATTGCATGATGGCTTAGGAATAGGTGTCTCCTAACTTCTGGAGGAATTTCGTGTCATTTGTATTAGATTACATGTCCGTATCTGACACGTATCGAACCTAATAGCTAGGTGTTCGACGAAATGCCCGAACCGACTCGATTTGCCATTTTTGCAAATCCATTTGAATGGAAACCTAGATCTAGGGTTTGCTTATGCATTTCTGTATTTATTTCCTAATTTTAGTTTCGTGTCGTGTCCACACGGGGACACGAACACGCTGCCGCGCGCGTGAACACAGTGTCCTGCATCACGGGGTTGAGAACTCCCGACACAGGACACGTGGATACGCCAATTTCTGTGTGGAGTGAGGGGCATCATCTGCCATCATCCTCCCAAAAGATGGGAGTTTGCGGTGGCGTGTACGAGGAGAAATCCTCCCCGCACTGGCCGCGCGGCCTGCCGTTGCACGCGCAGGAACTCCCCTGATACGGGGTCAGACACGCTGACACACGTATCTAGGACACGGTACAGGCTATCCTAGGGGTAGCCCTACCCCTGGTGCACGTGTATGCAAGGCCACGTGTCACCACGTGGCCGGTGTCACGCGCGGAACACGCGTGCATGCGTGCACGACGCTGCGTGCAGTCCAGTACACGTGTGCGTGTCTGTGAGTGTTTGTGTGTTCTGGACACGCTCGTGTCCACTTGGTTGGACACGAATGCATTGTTTGACACGTGCACATGTGTGTTTGTGATTACCAACCACTAATTTAGGTTATTATCATGATTTTGTTTTTCGAATTGCATTTTCCATTTATTCCTGATACCATGTATTCTGTTCGAAAACTCTGAGATTGATTTCTATTTTAGACTGAATTTTGATGTTTTTATTCCCATAATGATTCATGTATACATGTAATAGTTTACTGGAATGTTGGTTTATGGCTCGTGATTGGGAATTAGAATTTCGAATGGAGTTTGGTTGAATGAATTGATATGTAGACTGTGGACTGATACATTCCTGGAACTGTTGGGTTCTAAATTTTCATTCCATCTTGAAGACTGATTTGCTGAGCTAAATTCCATATCAATCACATGTATATTAGTTGATTTTGAATTGTGTTAAGTTTTGGAAATTGGGTTTTACACTTAGAAATGGAATTTTAACATTTGAATAAATTTTCGAAGAGAGGACTGATACTATATACAGTCCATTGAATTCTGAATTTTAATTTCCCTCTCTTAAACCGATTGGATGATTAAATTGTCATGTTAAGATTTAAATATGTGTGTGTAAGTTACTGTTAAGAAGGGTTACTGATTTGGTTGGGAGGTTGAACTGTAATGTAATGCAATCCTGCTGAAAACCGAATTCAATTTCCAGTTTTAAAGTCTGAGAATTGAATTCTAACATTGATTTCCTCTTTAACCCTGTTGAAACTGAACTTGATGCTTAATTGCTAGGTTGATTCCATTACATTGTATTAGCAAATGAATGATTCATTGATTGATTCACATGGCTGTTCCTATATAGTTCTGGTCTCAATAATTAATGGACTGTGAACTTCAGAGAAAATGTTTGTTTAACAGTTATAAATCATGCCTCTCTAAATGTGTGATAGACATTAATTTCAATTCCCGAGTTTGTAACTGAGAACACTATCACTTGACCCACACACACAAACTTCTCACATGTACACTCACCTACCCCCATGCCATTCACTGAAATCTGAGTGTGATGCACCATGTCACACACACACTCTATTGCTTCCCTAACACACATTGAAATTCCTGAAATTCTCATCACACCCCTATTTTTCCTATACACACTCACACAATATGAGGACAGTCCCATATTCATGTACCACACATTCCATGATACACACATGACTCTCACACTTGGCCATGTATCCCACACACATGGTAGTTGTAACACACATACACATCCAACCTACATATTGTATCACATGTATCACACTCATGTAGTTTCACACACATGCCACTATGTTAACACTACACACACATGTATTCCTCTTCCTTTTAACCCATGCATATATTTACATATGTATATGTATATACATATATATCTATATATGTGAGATATATTATCATGTAGCCTATAGATGTATATGTGATTAACTATATTAAATTAGATATATAATTAATGTATGTTTAGCCTATGTACAGGGCACATAGCCTATGGCTCATTGCCTATGTATATGGCATGAATGCCAGTGAACATGTGTTGTTGGCTTGTATAGTCTAGATAGTGTGTGTTGCTAGAATAGGCTGGTTAGGCCTAGTGAGACTTGTTTGCTTAGGTTTGACCTAGTTGACTTAGTCTGACCAGTCTAGTTGACTGGAGTTAACTAAAAGTCAACATTTAGTCTGGATGTGACCAATTGACCTAGTTTTGACTAGAGTATTGACTTGGGTTGACCCAGAGTTGACCAAGTTTGACTTGGACCTAGTTTGACCTAGACAGTTGACCAGGTTTGACTTAGAGTTGACTTTGACCTAGATTGGTCCAGAAATCATATAGTTTGCATTGTATCATTCATTTACCTTATCTTAAACACATTATAACTTGTACTGCTCTATTTAGGATATTGTGACTCCGGTGCAGACGTCCGACATTACACTACTCTTTTCAGAGTATCAGGCGAGTACATTCTCTGATAGTTCTCTCATTTAATTATCAATTACTGTACTTCAGTTATAGTTATTTTTATATGATTCTCTGTTACAACACGTATGGATATTTCTGGATTCATGTATGCGACACACATACCTTACTTATCTGGCCTCTATTACTGGAATTACTGGAATCATTCCGGAATCTATTTCTGGAATCATCATATTTTGGCTGGACTCATCTCGATTCTCGTGTCGAATTCTGGATTCATTTGTATTGCAGGGCGGGGAAATATTGAGTAAGACATGTAGACATACCCCAAATCTGGAATCTTCCAACTGGAATCTACTGGAAGCATAGCTATCTCTCGCCTGATCAGTGAGAGATGTGCCTGATTACCTACAGTCGTTTACATGTCGATCTCGGTATTTTAAAACACATTGTTAGAATAGCTGGACTCACCTGGATTCTTGATCACTATCTAGAATCATCTTGTACTGGATTCATCTTGCATTAGATTCATCTCGTACTGGATTTATAGTAGTTTTACACTTATTTTGCATTTACTGTCTGGACTTATTATGTTACTTTAGTTCAGCTAGATTTATTTTACAGTCTTCATTGCCATCATTCTTCTCTTGTTTTAGTTACTTTACTTCCTTGTATCTTACTGCTTCTCTATACTATCACCTAAATATAACTGCCATATTCATCAATAAAACTGTCTATAACTGCTTTATAGTTCTCTGTCATTACTTGGGTTTTCTTGATGAGTTGTACTCGTTCCTGTCCTGACTGGACCTGTTGTAAATTTTACAGATGATTGCCCTGAGGACACATGCCCTACATATTACTGACCAGGAGATGGCTTAGCTACCTATGGCCCCGATACTCAGGAGTGATCGGGAGATTAGCTAGTTGTTTTATTTAGCTTTCATGTTTTAGAATTGGAGTTGTATATAAGTTAAGATTTGTAGTTGAGATTTTCTGAGATTATATTATTAGTTGTTGGTTTTATTCTGTTATTAGTCTTAGTTTTAATCTTCTGTCCTATCATATCGTTCTTAGACTGTGATTGAGATTACATTATATCTATACTTGTCCTCCGTTCGAAGTTGATTTTTTTGACAAGTACATTATATAATTGCGTGATTGGTTGGTTATATAGTGACCTAGAACAGCGTTCTACCGTCGATACTGCGGCGTAGGCTGGGCGTTGTTACGCGCTCGTACCCTCACAGTGGGTGCGGGTCGTGACACATTTTTAGTGGTGGCCCATGCAGGTCGAGAGTCGCATTAGTACGATATCGTGGTAGTACAGCGACTTAGTTTTACTGTCGTGAGCCTGCGATAGGATTGAGAGATAGGCTTTAACGGAGAGGCGCTCAATCACAGTTAGGAAAAAATTCTGTTTCAATTTATACCATCTATACATCTTGCTGATTGTCTTCCTTGAAATTAACTGTCCTCTCTTGATTTATCGCTTCTATCTCAGTATTGATTTCTTGTTTAATCTGTGTCTCCAGGATGGTTGAGACGAGATCACATCGCCCAGGACCGGGGGACGCTGCAGAGGGGTCTGCCACCTCTCACCTTCAGCAGCCAGTTCCCGGTACCGCAGCCCCAGTAATGCCAGCTGGGGTGGGTGTTTCAGCAGCTTTCGGAGGAGCACCTCCACCATCTAGGAGGCAGAGCCCGGTGCTTCCCGAGATCCTTCCACCGTAGCAGCCTCCACCTGCGGGGATGGTAGATGCTGCTCATCTATTCTCTTTGGTGGAGAGGATTCTGGCGTCTCATCAGCAGCAGCAGCAGCGGCAGACTACCGATTTCCGTTAGGGGATTGACGAGGCCCACCAACTGGTTCGTACTACTGTAGAGATGGTGACTGCTCAGGGGGAGCAGCAGCAGCCTCGTCGAAAGGAAAAAAATATATAGGACTTTCAGAAGATACATCCTAGAGAGTTCCTGGGCACAGAGGGCATCCATTATGTAGACGACTGGATAGAGCATATCGAAGAGATATTCAGGCTGGCAGAGATACCAGATCGACTCCATATCGAGGGGGCGGACAGTCAGATGCAGGACTTAGCTCATGCGTGGTACCAGACAGATCCCAGGGTAGGAGTTGAGGGCCAGACTTGGGCCCAGTTCAAGGAACTGTTCAAGGAGCAGTTCTTTCCTGATGTGGCCTTGAGAGGCATAGAGGCACAGTTTGAGGGTCTGGTTCAGGGGAACCAGACGGTAGCTGAGTACGCTGGGGAGTTCTGTCGATTGGCCCGGTTCATAGATGACTTGACTGAGAAGACGAAGGTGAGGAAGTTCCGCCGAGGCTTGATTAGGGAGGTTCGATCGCTGACTAAGAGCGACCGGAACGCTACTTTTGCGAAGATATTTTCTGGGGCTATGGCAGCGGAGGACGACCTGGGATTGAAGTTGAAGAGGGGTCGTGACTTCCAGAGTGGTAGCAGCAGCGGAGCACAGGCCAAGAGGCCTCACGTTCAAATTCAGCAGACCCGGGCACCAATGATGGTTCAGCAGGTGCCGCATCAGTATCGGGGTCAGGACCCGAAGACGATTAATAGTTCCTACTGCAGAAAGTTGGGACACACTAGGGAGCAGTGTAGGAAGAGGCTGAAGGTTTGCTATTCCTGTGGGTCTGAATCCCACCAAAGATAGATTATCCCTTTGCACCTCCTTTTGAGGGAGCCAGGCCACCTGTAGCTCAACACCAGAGGGGTAGAGCTTTTGCGATGGCGGTCGAGGAGACCGACGCTACAGGTGATGGGTTAGCAGGTTTGTCCTTCTCATTCTTCTTCTCTACTTTCCTGTGTGATTCCATTAGTACCTGCCAAGATATTATTGTGATTGCTAGATAGTGTAGCTACCCTGTTCGAGACTGTGAAATCATGACCAGTAGGATTGTGTTGCTTCGACTTTGATTGATTGGGGGTTTAACCTAGGAAGGGTGCGATCATCTTAATTTCGAGGACGAAATTTCTCTAAGGGGGGTAGGATTATAACACCCAGTTTTCCAGATGAGGATAATTTTAAAATTTTGTAATTATAATTATTATTTATTGATAATTGTTTCACATTATGATTTTTGGTGATTTTTAATATTTTTAAACTATTTAAAAACTGGTTTAAGTCATGACTTGTGATTTTGATGTGCTGCTAGTGAAACCCTAGAGACTGCATGACCTAGGGCCTAACCATGTCATTAGGATGTTTTAATTATCATTTTTAGCCTGTAATTTGGTCATTTTGACTTATTTGAATTATTTGATGATTATTGAATTGGTGAATTCTAGTTTGACTTTGACTTGTTGAGACCTAGTGAACTAGTCTAGAAGCTAACCCTAGCCATGGTGACCCTTGTCTAACTTAGGTTAACCTACTTTTAGTTATTAGAAACTAATTTTGGATTAGGAGGATTAGTTTAAGTGAATTAAGTCATGGCTTGTAGTTTCATGAAATGACTTATGGCTTAATGATTTGATTGATCATGACTTAAGCCCATGGGCCATTTAGTAAACCCTAACCCTAATTATTGAGCTTATGACCAGCCATAGGGATCCCCACCCTATTTAAACACTTATTCATTAGGGCTTGCCTTTATTTCATTCCAACACTTGGAGAAAGAAAGAAAGGTATTTTTCCCCTTCCAAAAATCTCCATAAATCTATTTAATTCCTTTTTAATCCTAGTCTTTTGCATTAGGTTCTAATTTCTGTATATTAATATTTCTGGAGGTTAATCTAGTTTTGGGCTCATTTGGAGCATTTGGCCATCAAGAGGAACACCCCCATTTGGAGCTTTTTCTTGCAATTTGCACTCATAGGTAACCACCCTCAAATTGTGTTTTAATCTCGATTTTATTGCATGATGGCTTAGGAATAGGTGTCCCCTAACTTCTGGAGGAATTTCGTGTCATTTACATTAGGTTACATGTCTGTATCGGACACGTATCGAACCTAATAGCTAGGTGCTCGACGAAATGCCCGAACCGACTCGATTTGCCATTTTTGCAAATCCATTTGAATGGAAACTAGATCTAGGGTTGCTTATGCATTTCTGTATTTATTTCCTAATTTTAGTTTCATGTCGTATCCACACGGGGACACGAACACGCTGCCGCGCGCATGAACACAGTGTCCTGCATCACGGGGCTGAGAACTCCCGACACAGGACACATGGACACGCCAATTTTTGTGTGGAGTGAGGGGCATCATCTGCCATCATCCTCCCAAAAGATGGGAGTAGTTGCGGTGGCATGTGCGAGGAGAAATCCTCCCGCACTGGCCGCGCGGCCTGCCGTTGCGCGTGCAGGAACTCCCTGATACGGGATCGGACACGCTGACACACGTATCTAGGACACGGTGCAGGCTGTCCTAGGGGTAGCCCTACCCCTGGTGCACATACATGTAGGCCACGTGTCACCACGTGGCCTATGTCATGCGCGGGACACGTGTGCATGCGTGCACGACGCTGCGTGCAGTCCAGTGCACGTGTGCGTGTCTGTGAGTGTTTGTGTGTTCTAGACACGCTCGTGTCCACTTGGTTGGACACGAATGCATTGTTTGACACGTGCACATGTGTGTTTGTGATTACCAACCACTAATTTAGGTTATTATCACGATTTTGATTTTCGAATTGCATTTTCCATTTATTCCTGATACCATGTGTTCTGTTCGAAAACTCTGAGATTGATTTCTATTTTAGACTGAATTTTGATGTTTTATTCCCATAATGATTCATGTATACATGTAATAGTTTACTGGAATGTTGGTTTATGGCTGTGATTGGGAATTAGAATTTCGAATGGAGTTTGGTTGAATGAATTGATATGTAGACTGTGGACTGATACATTCCTAGAAATGTTGGGTTCTGAATTTCATTCCTTCTTGAAGACTGATTTGCTGAGCCAAATTCCATATCAATCACATGTATATTAGTTGATTTTGAATTGTGTTAAGTTTTGGAAATTAGGTTTTACACTTAGAAATGGAATTTTAACATTTGAATGAATTTCGAAGAGAGGACTGATACATATACAGTCCATTGAATTCTGAATTTTAATTTCTCTCTCTTAAACCGATTGGATGATTCAATTGTCATGTTAAGATTTAAATATGTGTGTGTAAGTTACTGTTAAGAAGGGTTACTGATTTGGTTGGGAGTTGAACTGTAATGTAATGCAATCCTGCTGAAAACCAAATTCAATTTCCAGTTTTAAAGTCTGAGAATTGAATTCTAACATTGATTTCCTCTTTAACCCTGTTGAAACTGAACTTGATGCTTAATTGCTAGGTTGATTCCATTACATTGTATTAGCAAATGAATGATTCATTGATTGATTCACATGGGTTCCTATTTAGTTCTGGTCTCAATAATTAATGGACTGTGAACTTCAGAGAAAATGTTTGTTTAACAGTTATAAATCATGCCTCTCTAAATGTGTGATAGACATTAATTTCAATTCCTGAGTTTGTAACTGAGAACACTATCACTTGACCCACACACACAAACTTCTTACATGTACACACCTACCCCCATGCCATTCACTGAAATCTGAGTGTGATGCACCATGTCACACACACACTCATTGCTTCCCTAACACACATTGAAATTCCTGAAATTCACATCACACCCTGTTTTTCCTATACATACTCACACAATATGAGGACAGTCCATATTCATGTACCACACATTCCATAATACACATATGGCTCTCACACTTGGCCATGTATCCCACACACATGGTATGTAACACACATACACATCCAACTATATATTGTATCACATGTCACACTCAGGTAGTTTCACACACATGACTATGTTAACACACAACACATGTATTCCTCTTCCTTTTAACCCATGCATATATTACATGTATATGTATATACATATATATCTATATATGTGAGATATATTATCATGTAGCCTATAGATGTATATGTGATTAACTATATTAAATTAGATATAATTAATGTGTGTTTAGCCTATGTACAGGGCACATAGCCTATGGCTCATTGCCTATGTATATGGCATGAATGCCAGTAAACATGTGTTGTTGGCTTGTATAGTCTAGATAGTGTGTGTGTGTGTGCTTGCTAGAATAGGCTGGTTAGGCCTAGTGAGACTTGTTTGGCTTAGGTTTGACCTAGTTGACTTAGTTTGACCAGTCTAGTTGACTGGAGTTGACCAAAAGTCAACATTTAGTCTGGATGTGACCAATTGACCTAGTTTTGACTAGAGTATTGACTTGGGTTGACCCAGAGTTGACCAAGTTTGACTTGGACCTAGTTTGACCTAGACAGTTGACTAGGTTTGACTTAGAGTTGACTTTGACCTAGATTGGTCTAGAAATCATGTAGTTTGCATTGTATCATTCATTTACCTTATCTTAAACACATTATAACCTGTACTACTCTATTTAGGACATTGTGACTCCGGTGCGGACATCTGACATTACACTACTCTTTTCAAAGTATCAGGCGAGTACATTCTCTGATAGTTCTCTCATTTAATTGTCAATTACTGTACTTCAGTTATAGTTAGTTTTATGTGATTCTCTGTTACAACACGTATGGATATTTCTGGATTCATGTATACGACACACATACCTTACTTATCTGGCCTCTATTACTGGAATCACTGGAATCATTCCGGAATCTATTTCTGGAATCATCATATTTTGGCTGGACTCATCTCGATTCTCGTGTCGAATTCTGGATTCATTTTTTGCGGGCGGGGAAATATTGAGTAAGACATGTAGACATACCCCAAATCTGAAATCTCCCAACTGGAATCTACTGGAAGCATAGCCATCTCTCGTCTGATCAGTGAGAGATGTGCCTGATTACCTACAGCCGTTTACATGTCGATCTCGGTATTTTAAAACACACTGTTAGAATAGCTGGACTCACCTGGATTCTTGATCACTACCTAGAATCATCTTGTACTGGATTCATCTTGTATTAGATTCATCTCGTATTGGATTTATAGTAGTTTTACACTTGTTTTGCATTTACTGTCTGGACTTATTATGTTACTTTAGTTCAGCTAGATTTATTTTACAGTCTTCATTGCCATCATTCTTCTCTTGTTTTAGTTACTTTACTTCTTGTATCTTACTGCTTCTCTATACTATCACCTAAATATAACTGCCATATTCATCAATAAAACTGTCTATAACTGCTTTATAGTTCTCTGTCATTACTTGGGTTTTTTTGATGAGTTGTACTCGTTCCTGTCCTGACTGGACCTGTTGTAAATTTTACAGATGATTGCCCTGAGGACACATACCCTACATATTACTGACCAGGAGATGGCTTAGCTACCTATAGCCCCGACACTCAGGAGTGATCGGGAGATTAGCTAGTTGTTTTGTTTAGCTTTCATGTTTTAGAACTGGAGTTGTATATAAGTTGAGATTTGTTGTTGAGATTTGTAGTTGAGATTTTCTGAGATTATATTATTAGTTGTTGGTTTTATTCTGTTATTAGTCTTAGTTTTAATCTTCTGTGCTATCATATCGTTCTTTGACTGTGATTGAGATTACATTATATCTATACTTGTCCTCCGTTCGGAGTTGTTTTTTTGACAAGTACATTATATAATTGCGTGATTGGTTGGTTAGATAGTGACCTAGAACAACGTTCTACCGCCGATACTGGCGTAGGCTGGGCGTTGTTACGCGCTCGTACCCTCACAGTGGGTGCGGGTCGTGACACTTCCTATAGGGTTATGTTTTATCAAGATAGTAGGCATCTCTTATTCGAATTCGAATATAACTAAAATATGTCGGTTCAAAAGGATTTCACTCTTCAACTAACCTGGGTAAATGAGAGGTAAGGTTGAAGAACTTTTCAGAAAGAAAATTTACGACAAAAGGTGAGAATCTATGACAAGTCCAGAACCTTGCTATACAATATGATTAGATAAGTGTTTGGATTCTTTAAGTCATAGTGACTAGTGTATGGGGGATCGGTGTTTGGTGTTGTGTAGAAGGCATGTGCTGGTTTGAGTGGAATGCATACATCATAGGTATGATGTGTCTTGCTTGGATCATGGGTATTCAGTATAGTCAAGGGAATGGTTCAATATTTGCTTGGTTAAACTAAAATGGAACAAAATAGGCATCTTATGATTTATTCTACGGGAAAATGTGTTATACATGTGGTGTAATTAAAATAGAGCATAGTAAGGTGTGTTTGTGTGGGACATGTATGTCATAGTGTAGAGTGGCTCGTCTAGTTTATGAGTGTAAAATTTGCCGGAAGAAAAATACTAGTGTTGTGCTTCAAATATCAAAGTCACGATAGGAGTTATCAGATGACGTGGATAGGAGTGGAGGTTATGAACCACTATTTTATTAGTTCAATTGGAACCAATCTACCCCAATCATTTGTTAACTCAAGAAGCCCTATATTTTTTAGAAGGGATTGGAAACTGAGGCTTGGAATCTATACGCCTCAAAAATCTCGTTCTCGACTTAAAATAAGATATTATTCTATGATAGAATGGATTGAAGAATTCAAGGTTGCGATCTTTTACCGCAGTTATCTATACGCACGAACAAAGGGATAATAAAGGCAATACGAAGATCCTATCGCAACTTCCAAACAAATGGAAGAACGGTTACGAATGGAATCCAAGTTTGGCATTCCATTCTAAAAGATAGAATACATTAAGTTCAATGTTCTGTCCAACCTATAGAAGTTGGCTAATCGTGAAAAGTACAGTAATATAACTTCTAAGGAGGTCAAATTTTAAGGAGATGTATAAAGAAATGGGTACTCATGATCACAGACACGGACTCTAAAGGAAGCCTAGGTATTACCTATTTAACTATGTTCATATATTGACCATGTTTCATCAAGACAGTATGAAGGGTCTTGGTCGAGCATAACCGGAAACAAGTTGGTACAACGAGGGATTCCATTCATCGCATAACTTAGGCTACGAAGAGATACGGTTAAAGAATTTATGGAAAGGGGATAAGTGGACCATGAGATGTGTCACGCCCCACTCCGCAGGAGCGATCGTCCTCGCTAAGGCATGATGCCGCACGGGCCTAGGTTGCGCCCGTGCAAGACTAATCCCAGAAACGATCGATTTGAGCTAGGCCACAGAGTCGCACAGAGTGTCCCCATTTGCAGCGAAAAGTAAATGAACGCAAATTGAAGCGAATTCAAACTCTTTATTGTTTCAAGAAGGTTACAAGCGACGCTAGGCCGAGTTTACAAGTCTCTCAAGCTCTCTCTCTCGCTGAAACATAAAAGGCGTGCCAAGTGGCTTACAAGATGAAATGATTCATGGCGATGTTCTGATACATTATGTCCTGTATATGGCTTCAGCTCCTTGTAATGCTCCAAGGCTCCAGAGTTGGCTCGCGCCTTAGCATGTTCGAGGGAAGCTCCGCACCCGATGACGTTTCCTGCATCCTGCAAGCAAACTATGGGGTTATCAGTACAATATTATGCACTGGTGGGGAGGCTAGCTCGCCCACAATGCTATCATTACCAAACACGTTCTATTTACTTTTGTGTACCGTCTATCATTCGTTGTCTTTCTAATCTTTCCTTAGGGTCAATTTCATGGCATATTTCAAGACCTATCTCGTGTTACTGATTTCAATGTGTTGCATGAAAATACATGCACGACTAACCCATACTTACCGTCCGGCCTTCCCTGTCCAAAGTAAACCAAGTTAGTCAATAATTCATATGTAATACTTAACGTGATTCTCGTAAACATTCAGTGTCGAGGGCGTGTCCTTGCCTCACATTCTAGAGCGTCGTAGGCGTGTTTTCTAACTCATTTGCATGAAGTACTCTCGATCATTTGGTGTGTTATATTCAATCCTATTCAAGAGGTACCTTGTTCAGTTAACTTAGACTACTTTGTTTCAATGCAAGGACTTACACGTGGATTGCCACCAGCAAAGCCCACTTAATCTATATGTACCGGTCGCTGGCATGTCAGCCATTTTGGATATTTTTTTGATATTCCCATCTATCAAGCATGATGGCTTATACACCTTGATAGACTATTGAAGTACCGGCCCTACGTTTGGTTATGTGCCCAAGCCCGCACACCTGTCCGCCTGTAGGCCATGATTTTGCCTAGGATGGCCACGACATCGTCGTTCGTTGCTTGGAATCCTTTCACTCGTGCACGAATCCGTCCACGACCATTTCGTATTTTCTTATCATTTTAACTTAACGGCTGTCTTTGAGCCATAGGCTCTCTGAGCCATAATGCGTTATCGACCAGGTTGGCGTCCGTACAGCACGGGTAGCGAGCTCCGTTACACGTGCCCGTCATACCTGTCGCTAACCATTCTTTTTCTTATTTTATTCATTCTTTCTTTCTTTCACTTGTCCGTTCGTTCGTTGATTCACTCACATACTCGTTCATTCATTCGTTGATTCATTCATTCACTTATTCGTTTATTCTTTCATTCATACATTATGCAACTCCCCGTACGGAAGTCGTCTTGGCGACCCATCGGTCCCGAAGTCTTTCAATGTTGCTATACTCTACTCGGAACGACTATGTCGATAGTCTTCCGTTTCATTGTTGTAAACCATTTATTGTTTCATTA
This sequence comes from Iris pallida, assembly GCA_029216955.1. Classification (NCBI taxonomy): domain Eukaryota; kingdom Viridiplantae; phylum Streptophyta; class Magnoliopsida; order Asparagales; family Iridaceae; genus Iris; species Iris pallida. The sequence goes on from JANAVB010005598.1 coordinate 2,443,713, forward strand.
TTGAACGCATAAGAGACTTGAACGTAAGCTTGTGCCTTAGCACGAGCGTGGAGCGCGGTACGAGAGTTCTCATATTTTCTATATTCTTTTCCATATTCTATACAAGCATACGAGATGGATTATTCCCTTAGCTAGGTGCGTTGAGTCCTTTATTAGCATGCACGGTGTTATCGTCTAGCGATTCTAGCAATAGTGTCCGTATTGTTATGTGTCTAGGCTAAGTAAAGACGGGTTCATCGGAGCCACCCGCCTTAGCGATGTTCGCATCGACCGAGCGATACTCCGAGCGCGCCTTTGAAAGTCTAAGGAATTCATCTTTGATGGGCCAATGTAAGCCTTGCATCGATTCTTTATCAGGTCGATGCCAACTCTTCGGGTCGACGGCTCCTTTGAGTTGTTGCACTTGCCGTTTGAATCGATAATCCGCTAGGGCGGAGCGGGTCATTATAAGATGGAGACTACATAATAGGTGTAGGGACCTATTTCATAAAGTTTGGTTTTATAGTCAAAATATGACGATATGCATGGATTGGTTTAACTGGATTTTAATGGGTTCCCAATTGGATATCAATCTTTGATTGATTGAACTTGGGTTTTAATCTATATTGGTTGGATAAGATTCCATAAAATTAACCTAAACTATTCCTATTAGGTACGGGTAACCTATAATAAGTTCCAACTCAAGTGGTTACGCTAATTACCAGCCGGATTGGTTAATTAGGTTCCTAAAGCCCAAAAATGTGCCTTCTGTGATTTTTGTGTTTAAGTAGCACAAGAAGACTCAATTGAGTGGCACACTAGTGACATGTGCATAGTGGGCTTTGAGTAGATCACAACCTTATATTGGGTCCAAAGGTTTGAGTCACGGTTGAGTCTCTAATTGGAGTCAGGAAGTACATCGGTATTACGGTAAGGGTTCTAGTTAGTCTTTTTGACTTGAAAGTCGTATCATGAAAATAGAGCATAAGAGGACATGTTTAAGTTGACATGATATGTCTAAGTGAAGGTGAACTCGTTAGGTCTTGTATATGCAATTTGTTGGAAGGTATCAGTTGGTCTCGTGCTTCGAATATCAATATGACGGTCGGGGACACCAAAAGATCTAAATAGAAAGTGGGTGTTAATGAGGCATTAATTTATCCTCCTAGTGGGAACCAACTTATCATAATCA